>CAJFCP010000036.1:385367-445796 GCA_904066005.1 Synergus itoensis | reverse complement strand
TAATAATAATAATAATAATAATAATAATAATAATAATAATAATAATAATAGTATAGATAAATATACTTTTACTACTCGTATATTAAAATACTTTGATGCCCTCACAGACAATTATATTTTTTAATACTTTAACACTCGCCTGCAAACACAACTTTTAAGATATTAAAAATAAATGCAGAATAGATAAACGGTATTTTACGAAAATGTTTTAAATACATATTACATATGTATATAATTAAATTTACGTATGAATAGAATTATTATTTCTTTAAATCACCTCGTGTTAAATAAAACCCGATTCTAGGTTTTAAAAATTAACTCAAGCCTTCAAAAAGTCGGAAGATCCTGAATCCTATTTCTAAGGAGTATTATGTTTTGTAAATCTGAATTCGCAGTAGATTGAACTTCAGTCTATGTCACAATCAGTACATAAGCTTAAATAGTACGTATAAATGCAAAATCTTTAATCGTAAAAATACTCCATTCTTTTAACAGAAAAGTACAACTATCATGAAAGTGAAAACGAAAGTGAATTGAAAATAGAAAATTGGCACTTTGAAGAAAAAACGAATTTACAACTCGTTTTTGTACTTGATTAGCACTTGATATACTCGCATGAGAAATAAATAGTGGTAAAATGAACGAATCAATTCACGTGTGCTTAGCACCACATCTGCTTTAAAAAATGTACATAGATCTAAAAAATAGAGATAGTTACTTTGTACAACCAACTGTTCTCAAAGCTACAGGGATTATCCATAAATTACTTAAGACAAATTTTCCAAGTTTTAGAACCTTTCTTATAATAAACAGTATTATTTGCCCTGAATTTGAATTTGAAAGCTTCCAAAAATTTAACATTTAATCTTTAATTCAAAGATATATAGATTTTAATTTTCAACCTTCTGCATTAAAGAATTTAAGGCTAAAGTGTTGAGATTTAAATAAACAAGAAAAAAAGCCTTGGAAAATTGAATAGTTAAAAATTTAAAGGTGTGTTATAAAATTAAAGTTATATATTTAATAGAGTAAACAAATCCTAGGTAAGATTTTCCGAATCCCTCCTTTCCCAAAAATACTTATGTAATTAATGAATGGCCCCTTATTACCATTTCTGAGTTTGACATATAAAAAGTCTGTAAAAATACCCGGCGTAAAATGCTCATCTCATTGTATAAAAATAGAAAAAAGAGTGGAAACACTCTTCATCGGAATATTCGTCGTCTAAAAGATGTCATCAAAATGTCCATGAAAATTAAACAATTTGCTATTCTATATAAAATCTGTTAGTCGTTGCTAACAAAAATTGGCTTCCATGTGTCGATGGACCGTAACAGGAGCTAAAACATGATGCGGGGATCCTACATGAGTTGTTGGGGAAGGTGGTCGACTCGTTTGTTTTACCAGGTCAGGTTCGGTGTTTCCACCGACAATTAGTAAAGGTTCGGCAAAAGTTTGCTGCTCAGAGTCATCGTGAGGGGTCATTGTGCTGTATCCATGATCGCTATCACCACCAGGAGGTCGTCTGTAATTCGTAGAAACCCTATAGGGAGAAATTGGAGCTATACCTTCTCGTAAAAGAGAATCTAGATTGTTTTTCATTTGGTCCATTTCCAAAGGTTCGGGTTCACCCTCGAGATGTGTCATCCTCAAGGTATCTGGAGAAGTGTTGAGGTGCAGACATTGGTGTTCCAAACCAGATTGAACTGATCGTAATCTGTAGCAGAAGAGAGTTATTCCTACAATCAGGACGAAGGCGAGAATTCCACCTGCAACTGGACCCACGGTTGGCCATTCACGTGGCGCGATTTCCTCTGTTGATTGGGAATCTAAAAAATATTTTTAGACGAATTTTATATATATATAAAAAAAAAAAGATTTACAAGAAATTTAGACAGAATCTATAGAAAATTTTTGCTTACTGTAAGTTCCATCTCCATAGGGTACTAAAGAGCCAAAAACTCCTTTGAAGCAAAGAGAAAGGTCAGAGCAAAAGGGAGTTTGAAGAGGAGTTTCTCCATCGCTATCAAATTGACACCATTGGCAATTAACAACTCCCAGGCATTCGTTTTCAGTCTGATAGGATTTACAGTTGTATGAAGGACACGATTTAAGCGTTACTGGTTGTGTCCAGGGCACCTGAGAACTAACTCCCTGTTCATAAGGTGCTGGACAAGGTTCTAGCGTGCTAAGATTTTTTTGCACGCAAGATGTTGAATACAAAGAACATTCACAGGGACATTCGCATTCAGTTTGCTCCATTCGCTTGCAATTAAAACATAGTCTGTCCATCTATAAGAAAAATGTATTTAGTCACCTTGTTCAGACAAAATTTATCATAAAAATTGCAGATACAATTTTTTACTCACCGTACTGCATGGACAAAACGAAAATGCCCGGTTTAAATTACACGTAACATTCACAACCCCAAGGAATACATTTGTTCTAGGAACAGCCGCAACTTGATATTTTACACAGTGTTCGCCATGAACAATATTCGTCAAAACCTCCTCCAGCGAGGTATTAAATTGATAATATCTTTGCACTGTTCCATCCAAATAGCTAGCACATGATTTCTTCCTCACAAAAAATTCATGATTCAGAATATCATTTGCAACGAGCAATTCTTTGTGCGTTAGATGCTGTTGCTCGACTTTACCCGAGGGTTCCAGCATGGAAGGGTGAAATACGAGGTATCCTTTATCGTCCATTAGAAAACACTTGACAGTTGATTCATTGCAAAATGGAAACATTTCCGTGAGCAATCTAGAAAAATACCCCATCGTGATATCCATAGAAACAACTGCTAAGATCGGATCATTATTTGAATGTAAAGCAGCAGATCTTCCTTCGTAAACTGTGTGACTTAGAGTTATAACGTAACCAGAACCTCCAGCATCTAAGTAAGGAGTTGTCAGGACTATTTTTCCGGGATACTCTAGTGCTTTTCCATACCAGGCGCGTCTTTTCGGATCGAGTTCTGAATCCAATACGATTCCTGGATAAACTTCCATTGCTCCGCTCACTGTAGCAACGACGTATCTAAAATCAAAATATTTATTATTTAAATATCAATAATTTAATAATGAAATTATCAGATTGCCTTAAAAATTTGGAAATTCAAAAATTGAATCTCTACATGCTTTTGAAGTTTTAAAATCTTTGGGATGAATATCGAAATCTTGTAAATTTGATTAGCTGAATTGAAAAAGGTAGAGGAATTTTTCCATCTTACCAATACAATTTTAAACTCACCTTCGGACTACGAATTTACTTAGTGGACTTTCACTGTGTCGATTTTTAAAATGGTTTAGAATTTGGGTTAATGTTCCAACATCTGATCTAACTGAAGGATGCAAACCAGGATTTGCAAGAAGTCTCGTCAAGTCTTTGATATAAGCCATGTAACTTTGAACAGTTACTGCAGATCCAGTTTCAAGCAATTTTAGTTGTTCAGTTGGTGATTGAAAACACCAGGGCGATAAATAAACAACTGCGGTTGCTAAAAATTCAATTAATTTATCATTAAAACCAACATAAATTGTAAGAAAATAAATTTTCATAATCTTTTAGCACTTAGAAATTAAAATAAATATAATATTTACCGAAAGTCGTGATTCTGTTGTGATTAGAACAGAAAGTATCTTTGCTAATTGTAGATTGCAGCATTAAATCAAGCCGATGATGTAAAATATTAGATGGCAAGGGTGGCACGGTTTTAGCAACGGGTAGAAATTCTTCTTCACTTTCAGAAACCAGACAGGCTATTAAATCTTTATAAACCAGATGTCTCCACCAAATTCGTTTCTACAAAATCAATAAGATAATTAAATACTCTCGTTGTTGTAGGAACTGATAATTTCAAACTTCTACGAAAACTTACTTTTATTCCCAATCCCATTTCCAACACTCTCATGCCATCAGACTCTTTCATAATAGTTCGAATCATTTCAGAATCTATATTTTCGACATTGTGTAAGTAGACTTTCAACGGCTGTTCAAATATCATTTCCATTCGAGGAAAGCTCTTGTGCATCCATACAACTTCGTTCTTGTCAAAAAGAATCGCGTGAATATTTGGTCCAGCGTTAAAATAAGTAACATCTTCAAGAAAATCTCTTAATTTTACGTCCAGAGATAACAATGCAGTGTTCGTTATTTGCCCAACAGACATCATCATTGCTTTGCTATATGGTTCAAAATAAGGATCAGATAAATAATAATCTTTTCTCTCGTCACTCGTGCACTTCAATCCTACAAAAAGTTTCGCTATTTCATAGCCAAGAACATTTTGAGTTGGCAATGTTATTGTGTTGCTATCTTTTGAAAATTCTTTGATGTTTGCGTGTGGCTGCAAATCTGTAGAGAATAATTTGTTTTAATTGTACTCTTCAATTATTAAAATATAAAGGTTTTCAGTTAAAATTTACCAGAAAGAATCACTATAGTTCGCAAATGGGCCGTCAGTTTCTTGGAAGAAATTCCCTCAGCTATGCTTTTTATATTAGAAGCATTTTTCAACATATTTGTTAAATGAATAAGAACTACCTCTCCGGTTAAATTCTTTGTTAATGCTTTAAAATCTACTTCCAAAGTGAGATTTGAATCTGTAAAGAGTACAATTCATGTTGTAAAAAGAAAATTATTATCAGTAACCGGAAAAAATAATTATACTGTAGTGTATTTATTTTTGTTTTAAATATTTTTAAATAGATTACCTATTCGAGTTATGGTATCAATATGACGTGTCAACTGAAATTTATTGATATCATTTGCTTTCATCAAGCCTTGCTTGCAATGTAATGAACCACGACCAGCCAAACCAACGACGGTGACGAAATCTGTCTCCGACAACATGTCAATCACAGTTTTCGCAGTTATTTGAGCCAAAGTCACATCTCCTTCTGACATAAAAATTCCGTGTTCCAAGAGTAAAATAACGTTCTTTGATCGACTGCATTGTGAGAGAAAAAGAGGACCTATGTTGTGAGCTAAACTTGGTGGTCCACACATTGTTCCGGGTTGACTCACTGGCAAAATGTGTAAATTTTTCCACTCTTGGTCTCTTAAATTAGAAGATAGAGCTGGAAGTTTTAGATTATTTCATTAGTAGTTAACTTTAAAATCTAATCTAATCAATTTGAAGTATTCTCATTTAAAAAACATTCTAGTTTAACATGTTTGAACATATTAAAAAATGTAAACATTTGAGACGTAGAAATTTTATAATTTAAAGAATAGAAACAAAATTTACCAGAGGCGATTTGTGAACAAACATCAACCTTCTCATCCGGAGAAACTCGACTGTAAGTAAAATCAAGCTGAATGCCTTGATTTTGATAATTATTTTGACTATGTTTAAGTAAAATTTTTTGAATAACGCTATTGCTTTGCCGCAACAGTTCAACGTAAGACATAACTTTACTATCCAATTTCTCTACGAGATTTTTGAGTCTAATGTCGAGTCCATTTGAAATATTCAGGAATTCTTGCTTATCAAGCATTTCTTGAAAAATAGTCACTCCAAGTTCTTCGTTACTAATTGTTCGCAGTGCTTTCGAAACCTGAAGTACAATATCTCGTAGACACTTGCCATTTAAAGGTTCTGCCTCAATTTGTTTACGAAGAGGCTTTTCAAACTGACAGGTGATATTTGTATTATTTTCTTCGCTCCTTACTATCACAGAAAATAGGAAAATTAATCCTAAACACAATATTCTTTCAAAAGCCATTCTTTCCCGGTTTCTTAGAAAATGACAATTTGGCAATTATTATTATGGCTTTATTTTATCATGATAAAATTGTTTCATGGTGGCGTCTAGCATTCAAAAATACAATCCAGATTATCAGTACGAATTGCAGAACTTGAAAATTGACTAAAGGTTGAACAAACACATATTTTTCTACACAATAAAAGGAGAATAACACAAAGATTTAAGTTTTTACTCCACTCCGAGATCCCCGTAAACAAAAAACGCGTTTTGGAATGTAATTTTATGTGGAAGTTTACCAAAGTTTACCGCCTGGGGCGTGACGAGCGTGATAAAAAAATTAAAATTTTGTTTGTTTCGTGTGGTTTAATTTAGTAATTAAATGATTAAATTCGGAGTTTATTACATTAATATATTGTTACAATTTTTTTTTCTAGATCTCTTAATCTTAATTTTATATAATTAGCCAAAGACATGTGCTTGTTGTGCCCAGTGGCGTAACTAAAAATTGGAGGCTTCCCCGCAAAAATTTTTAGGAGGCCTCTTTGAAAACAAAAAGAAACAAATTTTGAATAAATTTAAATTTTAAAAATAAAAATTGAAATACAGAGGGAAATTTATTTTTTCTACTCAGTCTAAGAGGCTTAGAGGCCCCTCAGAGGAGGAGGCCACCCCTTAATGCGGGGTTTCGCTACTACATAGTTACGCCACTGGTTGTGCCGCCATCTTTGAAGGCGCACTTTTTGAAATCTGAGAGTGACAGTTGTCAATTTTTCTTTTGATTTTTACAATTTTAACGGTAAGATCTGACATTTACAATTTTTAAAAATGGCAAATGAATTATAAACTAAAAATTGTGTTTTTGGCGATAGAATGTATATGGTTTAATATCATTCGTTAATGTGTTTACGTCATCAAGTCGGAACGGAGTGAAACCGTGAAACGGAGTGTTTGGCATGTTGACATGACATGTCGGAATCGAAAATGTACATTCGGACGAATGACCCAATATTTGTGCATCTTTCTTGAATAAAATTTTGTATTAAATAAGTTAGTGTTCAAAACTCGAAGAAATATGTGTAACAAGCCGCATGGATCAACGCATTGCGTACATATTTGCTATATTGACAGAATGATTTTTACTTCGATGGTATGTATTTTCTGTTATTCATCATTCACATTTTATCAATTTTTGCATATTATTCAATTGCCTATCTTATTGAATCCATTAATGCACTGGTTTATTCTACTGTAACGTTTTTTAAAAGTATTAATGGTCTTATGGAAAAAGCTTTACATAACCTCCCTTTTTCATTTTTTGTTAAATTAAATTATATGCAATCTATTAGTATAAAAGTGTATTGAATTGACAATAACCAATTCATATAAAGTAAATCATTTAGCATATTATTTCATTGTTTAATTAACGGCTCCGATCTTAATAAATTTCCCCTTTTTCAGAAAATATTTGAGATTATTACTGCGCCGCAATGAGATTTGAAGCTGACGAAACTTGATTGGTAATTTATGGCATTTATTGCGTCTCAAAAGACACTGTCCAGGATTAGAAATGCCCGATGTACTTTTACAAAATACTGCACTTCATTCCCAATCTGACATTAAAACTTCGAACAATGTTGGTAGTGCTTTTTACACGCCATTAACATCATTCGCTGGTAAGTATATATATCTTGGTATATATTTTTGATTTACTCGATCCTCGATCTCTACTTAATTTATAATTATGTATTAATTATTTATCTCATCTTAATTTCGAATTAGTTACATCATAACCATATGCGCATACATATAAGGACAGATAAATACTCGGTTATAGTTCTTTACCTTTAATTTGTCGGTTTTGATGATTTTGTTTCTTGCCTCCAAACTTCAAAAATCATCATGGTTCTCAGATCGTTTCCCGGTATGTGTTTTCTTTTTTATTTTACTTAAAGTAAAATAAAAACTTTACTTGTAGCAATCATTTGATTAATTTCAATTTCTTTAGAGTTAGTTTCTCAGTCTCAATTTTAAAATTGGATATTAATTGCAGAGATGTGGTACCAAATATTTTTATGGGCCCTCTTTTCTTCCATCTTTGTCCACACAATCGCGGGTGCGATCTGTTTTGCTACCTTACGAAAACACAAATATGGAAAGTATGTATATCGAAACATTTAAAAAAAAACTACATCGAAAAAGGTCTAAAACAAAAATTAATCTTTGATTAAGGTTCTTCCCCCTGCTAATTATAATAATGGGCTTTCTACTGCCGCTAACGTCTGGAGTTCTCAGTTCAGCAGCAGTTGCTTTTGTTTATCGAGCATCGAGCTACCAAATGCCACCTTTATATGCCTTATTCTGGGGTATCGGGCAGACCGTTGTGGCCGCTTGCGTTGGATTTACAAGAATTCTAGCCACTTTATAAATTATAATCTCCAAAGTTTACTTTCTATTTACAAACAACGAATTTAATTTTGCTTTCTATTCTTGTTTGGTTATTTAAGGCAAGTGATTAATAATGCAGTAATTAATTATGCATTAATAATAATGATTATTTAATGCAAGTATATTTTTTACAAGTTATCCAAGCCTTAAAATGTACGCAGAAAAATATTATTCTCCTATCCAAAATATTTTAAATTGTTGCCTTTAAATACTCAAAATTCGATAGATTCGGAAAAAAACAATGATTCTTCTATTGAATTTTGATACTTTAGTTTCATTTAAAACTTTGTAGATGAGTTTCTTTTCGTTTTTTTTCTGCTTCTAAACTAAGTAGCGTAAAGACATCAATGGTGATGCATTCTGTCTCTTTTTTACAAAACAAAAGAAAATTTCACTAATTATAAGCTTAGGTGACTTACTATTGATGTTCTTACCTTATAAACTTCTTTTCTCTGTGCAATGTACATTCGCGAAATTATATCTTTAATAATGACTACTTCGAAATCAGACACATCTATGGGCATCACTTCTGTGAATGTTTGTAGATATTTTAAATATTTAATTATTAATAAATTATATGTCCGATAATCCGTGTATAAAAGTCAATTACAGTAATTGAGTAGCTCTTCTTGTATAAAACTGACTGAATTTATTAAGAACTTAATATATTAGACGAGAATTTCTTTCGCTCTTCTTTATTTTAAACTTATAGTCAAAATTAGAGAAATTAGTTTTTATATTTTGTCTACAGATTTTGTAAAAATGTAAAGTCTCTCATTTTCATGAAAAATTAATTTTGGAGTATCATTTTAACTTGAAGCCTGGCTTTAAATTTTATTAAGTGAAAAATAAAATATTTAATAATATTAATAATAATAATATTAATATTAATTTAATTATTTAATAATTATTATTATTATTTTTTTATTTTATGAAAATTAAGTTATGTGAAGAATAAGCAACTTGCAATTAAATAAGTGTAAATATACAAAAAATAATATTTATACAAATATCGGCGTGACTTTATAATTTGTTTTTGTACTTTATTGTTATTCGTTAGTTATCAACTCAATTATTAATTAATTTTGCAGTAAAGTATTCGCGCGAATACTTGAACATATTAGCTCACTGATGTCTTTCATAAAGTGGTCGATATTTCATTGCATTTTCATTCAGAAAAATGTTTCTTCAATATTTTTTAATAGAGTTTACAAACTCATGAAAATATTTATACAGGGTCGGCTACTGAAGTATCTCTTTTAAGAGCTAGATATTTTTAAGTTCTAGCAATAATAGTTATAATAATTATTATTAACCGTAATTGCATCTAAATGTAAATTAAATTCCTGGGAATCACTAGACACATAGTTTTTAACCCTTCGGTGCCTTGAAGTATTATGGAAAACTTTAAATAATTTCGTGAAAATATGTATGTATACGATTCTCTTTTCTTATTATCACTGAGGGGTTGAAATTATAAATTCTATCTTTATGTATGTTTGATTTCTCAACGTATGAATATTTATTGATTTTTATATTATAATTGCAGAAAGCAATAAAAAGACTAATTCAATAATTATCAAAATGTATGTTATCATTTTTCTGAATAGATTTTAAGAATTATTTTTAAACCTCATTCGAGATTTTTTTAATATAAAATGTTATTTTTTAAATGTGTTTTTTTTTTGGACTAAAAGATTTTTTATTAGTCTGCCCTCATCGAATAAAGTACAAAAAAAACTAATTGAAATATTCAAATACTTGTATTCAAATTGAAATATAAGTCATTAAAAATCTTTCTTAAAAATTAAATACAGTAGCACATACACGGTTTTAGTTAAAAAGAGGATATCAAGATTCTTCAGTTGAAATTTCAAAACCTGAAAATAATGGATTTTTACTATAATTCAATATTTAGTTAAAAATTGTGAATGACATTTCACAATTATTAAATAAATTTTACCCTTTCTTGAAAAATAAATTGACTTGTCCTATAAGAAAATTTATTTCATGAGAGGAATTGAAATGAAAATAAATTGTCGTCTTTGTATTAGAGTACGTGACTCTGCAATCCTAAGATCTTGAAAAGTCCACGTGCTATTGAATCACATATCCTTGATTGGTCTGATCTTCTGGCCCATTTCTCTGTCCAGAAGATTTTTCTTTATTTCGATTTGATTCGTTGATCTAATCGGAATTTTCAATCCCTTATAAATAAAATTGAAATAAATTAAAGGCTTTATCGAAATATTTCTAATATAATTTTATAAACTAATATTAAATGCAAAAAGGAAAAATAATGTATACCTTTCACTATCGCTGAATTTATTAGCACATTTCGAGCTCTTCCATCTTTTTTTGATTTTTCTCTTTTGCCTTTCACGAGACCTTTTACAATCAAGACTTTGAATATTAGTAAACTCATCTTCTCCAACATTAAAAAGTTGGCACATCTCGCAGGTGCAAATATCGTTCCTGATATTAAAAGAAATTTGTCTTTCATCAAGGAGTTTGGATTTTTTCCTCTTTTTCTTTTCATATTTTCCTGCAGTCTTTTTTTTTAAGTTGAATTTTTTCCCTTTATCGCTTGAATAAAATTGGTCTTTTTCTCCCCTTTTCTTAAAGAAGTACTTTCTAATCTTGGAAATAGGCGAAAGAGATTTTTTTCTTTTGTATTTAGGAAACTTTTGTACTTCATTAGAGATTGACGAATTTTTAGAATTATCCATCTGTTCTGTTTCGGTTGTTGAGGTTTCTATTTTCAGTGTTGTTCTCTCAGAGATTTCTTCTTTTTTATTGCAGTAATTTTTTTTTCTTGGCTCTTTTATCTTTTTCTCACAAATGCAGTTTTCGTCGTATTTTTCTCTGTGTAAAAAAAGTGCTTTTTAAATTAAAAGCGTCTAAATGTGAAATTCTTTTATAATAAAAAATTTTGAAAATGCTTCATGAAGGATACAATTTTTCTTACTCAAAATTCCTCGTGTAATAATTAGAACAACACCATGTTCGTACGTAGACTATTAATAAAATGAACCCTAAAAATATCAGGATAACCAGGCTCGTTATTAAGACATATGTGACCAAATTTTGTCCAAAATGATTCTCACTGGTATCATTGGTCTTTTGATTTTTCTCCTTGGTTTCATTTTTCTTCATATGTCTACTTCTTCGAAAAATTAAATTTAAAAAATGTCATCAATTATATTTAATTATAAATTTAAATTTTATAATTTTAATATCTTCAATTTAATAGAAAGAATATTGTAAATTTTCTTACTGATGATAACGATCATTTTTTATTTTTGTTTCAGGAATCTTTGTTTTGTCTTGAGATATTCTTTTCAGACGTGAAACAAGATCAGTTCTTCCTATTTTATGAAGAGCATTCTCCAACTTATTACGAAATGATCCATTTCTGTAATATCGAGCGTTCCAATTGACAAGTTTTTCTAGACAATGGATTGACGATTTTCTCTCCCAATTTTCCAGGAAGTAACTTTTTCCGGTTTTCCTTGAGGCATGGGAGTCACCTCGTTTTGTCAAATAGCCAATCAGGTGCGAACATTCTAAGGAATCAAGCCCCTCGGAAATAAATTTCAGTTCGTCATGATCCAAGTTCTCAGACCCTTCGAAGAAGTTCCCCTAAACAGACGTTGCCAAAGAACCGGCATCTTCCTCTTTCAGAGAAAAGTTCATGAAACTCTTGATGAAAAATCTTTCTTTAATGCCTATCAATTTCTCATCAATATTAAATCAAAAGGAAACTATTTTCTCATATGGAATAATAAACTGAAAAGGTCAGAGGATCTGATATCGGTTCTGTAATTCTGGAATTTTTTTAACATCACCTCAAATCTTAAAGTTTATAACAATTTTTCAACTTTTTGAATTTTAAAAATATAAGCAGGTTAAATCGTTAAACCCATTACTTTAAAAATTTATTTTGTAAAAATGAGCTCTTAATTCACTTACCCTAACAATTATTATAAAAAGATACAAAGCTAAAAACTTCATAGTTAGTATCTTGCTTCAAAATAAAAAAAAAAAAACTTTATTTGTAAAAATGAGGAAAATCTCGATGACATTTTACAGACATTTTAAGAGACTGAAAAGTGTCATCAACCAATTTTACTATATTTCTTCTTTTTTTTTAACAGTTGAACGGTTCGTAGAGTGTCTAATCAATACTGGGTCACGACTTAAATCCTAGACTGTACTTTTCATTTCTTTTCTTTTTCAACCTCTTACCTCGAATCTTTTGACCTTCAACCTTGACCGGGAGTTTTAAACCAGAGGTTGAGCTTTTCATCCCTTTGAAAAGATCGATTATTATGCTAAAATATAAATTTTGAAAATTTGTTTTTAAAAAAGCTTTAACGGAGTTCGTAAAAAGTTCAGTAAAGATTGTTCTAAAGTGAATTAAATAAATAAACTTACTGAAACATTTACCTCCAAAAAAAGAGCTTCCTCAATTTCCAGCTTAATTGGATTTATACGCTATTTTTCCCGTATCTCTTTTCTTTGGTTATTTTCCTCCAGTCGCAGGTTTTTCTAGAACATGGACTGCCCGAGTCGTATTGGAACAATTTCTCCTTGTTTTTCGGTTCTTTCGCTCTTTTTTTATCTTTCAATCGTGGAGATGTATCACACGAAGACCATCCGCTTTTCTCTTTTTTCTTATCTTTTCTACTTGTCGTAATACATTCTGTTTCTGAGGAAAGACTTAGGTCAGTTATATTTTTTAAATTGTATTTGTTGCAAAGTGGATCGTCACAGGGAGTTTTTTTCTTGAAAAATCTGCATTTTCCTTGGTCTGAAAAATAATTCTTCTTTATTATTTAGGTAGTTAAACATTTCAGACTAATTAATTTAAATAAAATGTGAATTAAAAATTCAGGAGAAATTCAAAGGAATTCTAAAGAAATCAGAAAAACTTTAAACAAATCAATCTCAAATTCAAGATATTTTGAATGATTGATAAAATTGTCTATTTAAATAAAATTGATAAATATTAAAACCTTCACTAGTGTAGGAACATTTGCAACATTTGCAGTCATTTTTGAGCAAACAGTCAATTTTGTTTTGTATCCCCTTGAAATTTGTTTGGGGAGGTCCACTAATGGCAGTCCTCTTGCACTTTTGAGACTTCATTTCCTTCTCAAGAGTCTTGTTTCTCGAGGCTTTCTTTTCCTCTTTTTTATGAATCTTCTCTTTCGTTCTAGATATTTTTCTCTTCTTTTTTAACTTTTTAGGCTTCTGCTGGCAAATCGTCTCTTGCTTCGAACGTGACTTTTTATAGTTGTCTCCCTGCGGATCCAACCAGCACTTGGAACATCTTCCGGACCATCCACTTTCCATGTCATCTACATCCGAATAAGATTTTCTACTTGTTTCTTTCCGCTTACCGCAGCAGCAAACACACATTTTTTTTCCATCTTGATTCAAGGCCCATTCTTGGCTTTTTAAAATAGGGCCTTTTTAAATTGAGGTCCTCAAATTTATTTTGATTTAAATCAATAATTTTTTTTTAAAACTTACCATAATCGACCATTGATCAATCGATTACAATTTTTTCTGTAGATAACAAAAACTCCAGTTGCACAAATGGACATTATTATTAGAGCAATAACAGTGACAAGAATAATCCAGTAGATATCATAATTTATCTCTGGTTTTTCTTTTATAATTTCATTTCGATCTGTAATTTCCGAGTGATTATCTTTCAAAATCTCTCCAGTTCTAGGGACAAATAATTCCTTTCATTGTTTAATCGTACAATTTTATTAATTCATCTCAAAATTACAGAATACTTTTAAGGGTGTTGAAGCCAAGTTTCAATCTAAAAACTCGATTTCTTCATTTTACTCAACAAATATTAAATTTGGAATTTTTTCCATGTGTAGAATTAATCAATTTTTAACTAGAATTATGCACACAGAGCGAGAAAATATCTAATTGAAATATTTAAAAAAAAATGAAAATATTGAATTTTTAAGTTAGATTTTTAATTCCTCGTTTTATGCAAAAAGTATCGAAACTAAATATTTTTTCGCTCTGTACGCAGTCTTATATTTGAAAATAGATAAGTGCTATAGAGCGAAAAAATATTTATCTATAATTTTCGTTGAGTAAAATGGAGAATAGAATTTTGAGTTTAACACTTGGGTCCAACGCCCTTAAATTTATTTGAAATGTGATTTTGTAAAAATAAATAAAAATATAGTTATACAGGATTATTAATCAAAGAATAGGAACAATGGAAATTTAATACAAGATATTTTAGAACAGAATTAAGGGAAAATCAGAACAATTCCGGTAAAGTATGGCGTCTTATCAAACCAGTTTCAACAGACAAATGAAACAAAGGACAGTAATTATCTCTGACCCTGACTGACATTATCTACTTTGCTTTTCACTCCCTTAGAATTCAACTCAAATTTAAAATCAGATGTATTTCATGATAACATTTTATGCCATCAAATTCTCTTTCTCCATCTTGATATTACAAAATTGAAGATATAATCAATAATTGAAGAGAGTTCAGGTGTACAAAGACAAAAGATCTTAAAAAATAATTGAACGGCTGAAAGTAAAAAGGGGATAAAAATACTCCGTTTGTAAAAGTGGGATAAAAAATTCTTCCGAGTAAAAATTTTTATCACATTTTTACAAGCGAAATATTTTCATCCACTTTTTACTTTCAGCTACTCAATTATTCCTAATTATAATTCATCATAATTAATATCATTAAAAATATTATAAATAAAATTCTGGATTTAATGTTTAAGTTTTCTTACGCGATGATTTGAGATGGATGAAGATTGCCTTTATCATTCCCTTCTAATTGAATTTTATGATGACGGATATTTTGTCCTTGTTCGCTCCTCTGGCTATATTTATTTTTATTAAATAAATCACTTTTCTCATTTTTAGGGGCGTATCGTCTAGACATATCGTGTTCATTATTTTCGAAAAAATTTTGAGAGTTTATGTGATTGAGAAAATGCTCTCTTCGATTTTGTCTAATTTGTCTTGCTAAATCGGATCTTCCCAATGATTTCAGTGCTTCTGCCATCCTTTCTCGACCTTTAATATTTCTTCTTCCTAAATTAACAGAAGAAAAAGAAAAATTACATATTAAGGGTGTTGGAGCCTAGTTCAGATCTAAAAATTCGATTTATTCATTTTACTTAAGAAATATTAGAATTGGAATTTTATCCCTCTGTAGAATTAATCAATTTTTAACTAGAATTATGCACACAGAGTGAGAAAATATCCGATTCAAATATTTTTTAAGTAAAATTAAAATATTCAATTTTGAAGTTAGATTTTTAATTCCTCGTTTTATGCAAAAAGTATCGAAACTAAATATTTTTTCGCTCTGTACGCAGTTTTATATTTGAAAAAAGATTAGTGCTACAGAGCGAAAAAATATTTATCTATAATTTTCGTTGAGTAAAATGGAGAATAGAATTTTGAGCTTAACACTTGAGTCGAACGCCCTTAGTACTTATAAATTAATATAAATAATATAAATTAATATTACATAAGTCAAATTTGAGTCGAGAAAAGAAATAGACTTAAAAATCAATTCCTATTTGTATTTCAGATTCACCTGGGAAATTTTTGTGCCAATTTTCTAGTTCGAAAAGGCAATTTTCTCGTGTCACCCAAGATTTTCCGAAATCCCTCCGAATAGCTTTGTGTATTTTCTCAGCCCGGACCATTTCCTGTTTCAAGCTCGTTCTCTGATATACGGCATCCAATAGTTTTAAGCATTCTATAGGATCCAATTTTTCGGATAGATATTTCAGTTCTATTTCTTGAAAATCGGTTGAACATTGAACGACCCATATTCCCTAAATTAAAATAAAAACAACTTATCGAAACTTCGTCTCACTTAAAAAAAAATTTAAATCAAGAGAATCTTTTAAATTATTTTTTCAAAACAAAAGTAAATATCAGTCAGAATGATAGATTTACTTATTATCAAATAGAAATTAGAGGCATGAAAAATTAAAAATTAGGCATGTTTATAAAATTACTTACCCTCGTTAAAATGATAATCAGGACATAAACATAAAAGTTACATACAAATTTCATCTCAAAAATAATAACGTGTATAAAATCCGATAACCGGTTGCCCTCATTTCTGTCAAAATTCTGACAGATTGTTCGCAACTTGACGATCGTTTCGGAAATTTTGTCTTCATTTCTTGTGTACCCTAACCAAGAGTTCGAACTTTTGAGAAAAACTTTATCCAACTTTTGATGACGTCCTTATGGCTTCTTACCTTGAAACTTTGTTATTTTGGAATTCTGGGCTGCAATTGATATGAGAAAAGAATCAAAATGTAAAAAAACTTTAACAGACGATTTTAGATTTAAGATTATATTTTCACTAATCGTCAGCCTTTTTTCGTTTTATGAGGTAAGCTTTTCAAGTATATAAGAATTATGCAAGATTAATTGTGAATACAATTTGATGAAATCTGTTTCTCTATAGGCTGCACCTGTTTATATTCGAGAACTTGAGTGTCTAGCAATTTTACTCAAACCTGCAGAATGCAAGAAGATAGTATCTCATTTTTCATCAGGTAATAGTTTTACTTTATCTTCAATTTGTGCTTTAGAATTTTAAATTTGAAAATTACAAGTCCTTTATTAATAAAAACTAGCAAATATATAATATTTCAATTAAGGATGTTGGAGCCAAATTCTATTTTAAAAATTCGATTTCTTCATTTTACTCAACAAATATTAAGTTTGGCATTTTTTCCCTCTGTAGAATTAATCAATTTTTACCTAGAATTATGCGTACAGAGCAAGAAAATATCTAATTCAAATATTTTTTAAGTAAAATTAAAATATTCAATTTTGAAGTTAGATTTTGAATTCCTCATTTTATGCAAAAAGTATCGAAATTAAATATTTTTTCGCTCTGTATGCGGTCTTATATTTGAAAAAAGATTAACGCTACAGAGCGAAAAAATATTTATCCATAATTTTCGTTGAGTAAAATGGAGAATGAAATTTTGAATTTAACACTTGGGCCCAACGCCCTTAAGAACGTTTAGAAATTTTATTTCATATTTATTTTATTTTATTTCAGGTTCTCCAGAAAGAAAACAATTTTTCAACACAACTCAATGTTTCCAGAGCCTTGCAAATTGGATTTTATATTCCAAATTAGAACAGGATACACATGTAGTTTTGAAAAAACGACTTCGTCAAATTGGCAGGGCGGATTTGATACCGATTGTTCAAAATTGTGCCATCCGTTTTCCAAGGGAGCTTTCGGATGAAATTATCGATGATTGGGGGTAAAAAGAGCCTTCTAATTATTTGGGTTCTCATACTGCTCCCAATTTTCAATGGAAAATTCATGTCGTGAAAGATTTTTTCATTCTTCGAATGTTTTTAAGCTTAAGAGTAGTAATAATTGTATTTTTGAGTATGGTGATAAACTGGAAGGAATTTACGTATTATACCAGGGTAGCCACATGTCAAGGAATTCAAGGAAGTCAGAGAAATGTCAGGGAAATGCGAGTAGTTGTCAGGGAAAATAGAAATTTACATTTATGCTACCTATGTTATTTTTGTTATAACTTTTATAGTTTATTTAACAAATTTTAGAAACTATTCAAGGATTTCGAAGGATTATAAACAACTTCCAGGAATTCATTGAGATTCTCTGGGTTTCTAATGATTTCAAGACATTTTAAATAATTTTAATGGATTTTAAGAGGTTTCTAGGAATTTAAAGTGATTAGAAGAGATTTGTATAATATTTAAAAGATTTAGTTGAATTTTAAAAGGACTTCATGAAATTTTAAGAAATTTTTTAGAAAGTTTAGAGAATTTTAAGAATTTTAAGGAATTTTAAAGTTCCTTGAGGAATTTCAAAGCAGTTTAAAAAGCTTGTAAAAATTTTAAGAAATTTTGATTTTTTTAAAGTGATTTTAAGGGATTTTAATGTTCCTCATGGAATCTTAAAGGATTTCACGAGATTTTTATGAATTTCTAAAGATTTCGTGGAATTTTAGGAAATTTTGAAAAGTTTTCGAAAATTTTAAAAGATTTTTACGTATTTCAAGGGATTTTAAAGATTTTCATGGAATTGTAAAGGATTTTAAGAAACTTGTAAGAATTTTAAGAGATTTTAAGGGATTATAAATATTCTCATGAACTTTAAAAGGATTTTAAAAGGCTTGTAAGAATTTTAAGAAATTTTGATTATTTTAAGTGATTTTAAGGAATTTAAATGTTCCTCATGGAATTTTAAAGGATTTCACAAAATTTTTATGATTTATAAAAGATTTTGTAGAAGTTTAAAGAATTTCAAGAGGTTTTCAAGAATTTTAGGAAATCTTTACATATTTTAAGGGATTTTAAAGTTTTTCGTGCAATTCTAAAGGATTTTAAGAAGCTTGAAAAAATTTTAAGTAATTTTGAAATTTTAAAAATGATTTTACGGAATTTTAATAGTCCTCATAGAATTTTCAAAAACTTCAAGTCATTTTTGATTTTTAAAATATTTTGTCAGATTTTTTATTTCAAGAGTTTTTTTTCAGAGGTTTTCATGCACTATAGGGAATTTTAAAAAATTTCATGGAATTTTAAATATTGTAGTGGAATTTTAAGAAATTTAAAGACGTTTCTAGGAATTTCAAAAGATTTCAGCGAATTTTAAGGGATTTTGATAGGTTTCCAATGATTTTAAGAGATTAGGGATTTTAAAGTACCTCGTGGAATTTTCAAATATTTCAAGAGAATCTGAAAATATTTTATCGAATTTTGAAGGATTACAGGAAATTTGAAGAGATTTTTAGGAATTTTAAGGTGTTTATATAATAGAAATTTCAAGAAATTTCAATGAATTTAAGAGATTTCCTAGGTTGTAAATTTGAGGGATTTTAACGAATTTTAAGTGATTTGAAGTGATTTTGCATTTCAAAAAATTTAAAGTGATATTTGATACGAAATTTTGGAAAAAATGTCAACAGTATTATTATTGAAAATTTGTGCGCATTTTTAATACTTTTCTATCAGGGAAATTGAAAAATTGAATCTTGTGGCCACCTTGGTATTGGATGACCTTGGATCGGGTCCAAGCTAATAATGGAAGGTGAAAATCGAGTGTGACTCTAACTATATATTTTGTTGGTCTCTTTCTAGGTTGAACGGCGACAAGAAAGAGACCACCAGAAAGCTGATGTCGATACCGAATTCCACTTTATTGAAAATCGATAAACTTCTTTTTGGTCCTCCCCGATTGGAACCGATCCTTGATTCATCAAAGAATGCAAAAGACTTGAAAGCACCTTCCGATTCAGGATCGAGATTGAAACTTTCCATGAACGTTTCACCAAGAATCAAATTACACCCTTTCGTTAGAGAACGTGCAAATGGAATTGTCAATACTTATTCTTCCTCGCCTGAAAGCTCTCCGTTTTTGCGGTACACCTTGCTTCACATCGATAAGCTTGTTGTAAATTCATTACTTCATTTTTCATTTCGATATTTAAACTGTTAATTTTAATCGTCAGCTATTTTAAAAGAAATCGAAAGAATTTTTCTTGAACTGAATAATTCATGGATGAAATTTGCATAAACGTTATCAATTAAAAATTAAATTTTAGCTTTCATCCTCTTCCCAGGGAAGATGACGAAAAAAAGCATCTAGAGGTGAATCATACAAAAAGAGAAAAGGATGAAGGGGGAGAAAATGAGCAGCAGAATGAAAGCAAATTTCACAGTACTCTTTGGGGCAAAGGAGCTCTTGATGCTTCAAATAAAACTTCGTCTGGTAAATTATAATATTTAAAATATTTATTACGATATTTGCAATGTAAATTTTTATTATTTTGTATATTTGTATTTATATAATTTGTTCTTACAAATCTTTAAACCTTTTTAGAATATCGATGCCTGACATTGAATCCGTATATAATTTTGGGTGTCATTAGTTTCGTTGTTTTTTTCACTTGCTGCTGTACACTAATTATAAGGCACAAAATAGTCAGTTGTCTTAAACTTTGTAAGCCAAAGAAGAAAAAGAAAAAATCCTCTGGGTAATTTTCAATTTCTTTATCACTCTTTTTATATTTCAAACATTTTAATGTAAATGGAGGGTTAATCAATCTTTTTAGGAAATATATTTCGATAGATGCGGAAAGTAGTCAGTCGAGGAAAAAAAAATCTTTTTCTTTCAAACCGGGAAAGAAAAAAAGTGATGATCCGTCAAAAACTTTGATAAATACAGCCACTCAGGATAGTGAAGCTTCAGTTTTAAAAGTTGAGGATGAATTGCCACCTACCGGTTGTTGTCAGTGCTGCAAAAAGAAGAAGAATAAAAACAAAAAGAGAAAAAAATAATGTGGGTTGATATAAAGATTGTTTGTAATTTGTATTTTTTAAAGAACAATATATCCTTTTTCCAAAAGGGATTTTATTTTCGTGTCTACTGTGCGGGATTTTAAGGAAATTCGGGAATTGTCTGGAAAATGAAAAAAATCCGGGAATTGTCATTGATTTTATTTTTTTGCGTGAAATGGATTTCCGGTTTGAAAAAACTTTTCTGAATAATCAATCTAAATATTTTTGACACTTGCAACTTATGTTAAATCTTTTGAAATCTTTTAAATTATTTGCAAATCTTTTAAAAAGAAATTTTAAAAACCCTTCAAATCCCTAGTAATTCCTTAAAATTACTTGAATTCTTAGAAATCCGGTAAAATTTCTTGAAAAATTTTCGCTATTTTTCGATGATGTTTCGCACGTATACATCGACAAATTTTTTTTCTATCAAAGATTCTCGCTATAAAAAATTGTGTTATTTACAATAATTTTTTTATTTTAACAAAAAACATGGGAAATGTTTTTACAAACAATATTTCTAATTATGGAGCGCAAAATGTCCGAAAGTTCGTGGGAAAAATTTAATAGACCACCCTGTAAAAAAAAAAGAAAAAAAAAAGGAAAAAACAAGTTGCGCACTATTGCGTTAAGTTAAGAACAGTTCAGAAGTAGAAAAGGAGATATTATGACAGGACTAAATTATTTATTGACAATTATTTCTTATGTTATTATGAATGCAGTTTCTAGTTTTTGTACGATAGACGTTAATTTGGCTGAATTAGAATACTTAGTTGCTCATCTTGACCCTTTTGAATGTCAAAAGCTCGTTGCCGCTCTTCATTATACCTCTTACGAATTACCAAAAAGTTTGGCAGGAGCTGGTGAGCTTAGAGTAATTAATTAAATATTAAATTCCAATTAAACTGTCAAGTTTCACAGTTAAAATACAACTTTAATTTGAACTTAAAGAGCGAAAAGTAAATAAAGAAATTCCTTGCCTTCGACAATTACTTCACTGGAATATGTCAGATGATGAAGGAAAGGGAAAAACTCACGAAGAAATCGAACATCGATTACGACAATTAAATAGAAATGATCTTGCAGATTGGCTAGGAAGGACAACTTTTAAGCAACTTGGAAATGATTTGAAACAAGCTATTAAAAATCCTTTTGGAGAACTTGGCGAACGCGAAACAGAATCCTCGTAAATGAAAGAAATTTATTTTATTTACTCTCATTATTAGACAGGGTGGCCACAAGATTCAACTTTTAAATTTCCCTGACATTTCCCTGACTTTCAGACAAAGTTCCCTAACAGAAAAGTATTAAAAATGCGCACAAATTTTCAATAATAATATTATTGAAATTTTTATCAAAATTTCGTATAATATCACTTTAAATTTTTTGAAATGCAAAATCACTTCAAATCATTTAAAATTCGTAAAAATCTCTCAAATTTACAACCTTGGAAATGTCTTAAATTCCATGAAATCCCTTCTATTTTCACTAATCTTTTGCAAATTCCTCAAAATCATTTGAAATACTTTAAATTCCACGAGGTACTTTAAAATCCCTTAAAATGCATTAGAATCTCTTAAAATCATTGGAAACCTATTGAAATCCCTTAAAATCCGCTGAAATCTTTTGAAATTCCTAGAAACATTTTTAACTTTCTTAAAATTTCATTGCAATATTTAAAATTCCATAAAATCCTTTACAATTATTTTACAAAATCTTTTACAAATAATAAAAATCTCGCGAAATTCTTTAAAATTCTATCAGGACTATTAAAATTCCTTAAAATCATTTTTAAAATGTCAAAATTACTTAAAATTTTTGCAAGCTTCTTAAAATCCTTCAGAATTCCACGAAAAAGTACAAAATCTTTTAAAATTCCTAAAAATCTCTTCAAATTTCCTGTAATCCTTCAAAATTCCATAAAATATTTTCAGAATCTCTTGAAATATTTTTAAATTCCACGAGGTACTTTAAAATCCCTTAAAATATATAAAAATCTTTTAAAATTTTCGAAAACTTTTCAAAATTCCCTAAAATTCCATAAAATCTTTAAAAATTCATAAAAATCTCGTGAAATCCTTTAAGATTCCATGAGAAACATTAAAATTCCTTAAAATCACTTTAAAAAATCAAAATTTCTTAAAATTTTTATAAGCGTTTTAAACTTCTTTAAAATTCCTCAAGGAACTTTAAAATTCCTTAAAATTCTTAAAATTCTCTAAACTTTCTAAAAAATTTCTTAAAATTTCATGAAGTCCTTTTAAAATTCAACTAAATCTTTTAAATATTATACAAATCTCTTCTAATCACTTTAAATTCCTAGAAACCTCTTAAAATCCTTTAAAATTATTGAAAATGTCTTGAAATCATTAGAAACCTGGAGAATCTCAAAGAACATCTGTAAATTATTTATAATTCTTTGAAATCCTTGGATAGTTTCTAAAATTTGTTAAATAAACTATAAATGTTATATATGTAATACGACAAAGAATAAAAATTGAATTTTATTTTCTAAGGTATCCTATCACAGTAGAACCTGTAGATGAACCTGATGATGAGGATCCTTGGATACCTGTCGATACTTTCATGGAAGCTTTGCTGTTTGGATTGCTTGCTACTTTACTTGTTCTGATTGGAGCCATTGTCACTAATAAAATACGACATCATATTCACATAAAAAGGTGCAAAACTTTCGTAATTCTTATACAATAAAAAAAACTTCAATATTTTGTAAAATTAAAGGTACAATTTTTTAATTCTCCTTAAAACTGTTTCAGGAGAAATATTCAAGCCAAAGAGGAACTTAATGAAATGGAAGAAGGAATCAATATGAGAAATATACAACAAGACACGGAAAGCGAAACTGACGATGATTTCAAGGCTTTACGAAAACGTTAAAAATCAACTTTCAATTCTGTGAGTTTTAAATTTTAATAATGAGCTTCATAGAAGTATATCAATGATTTATTGCTCATTGTTTTATTTAAACCTAGAGCATAGAATTCCTCTCATGAATTCTTTAAAGTCTGAATTTCCTTCTCCTGATTAAAACTACCCAAGTTAAGTTATATAGAAAAAACTAAAAGAACAAAGTCCGTTTTAGATTCAGGAGAAGAAAAAGCAGTATTGGAAGTAAATCGAGTCGCTTTCGCGAAAGACTTTTCAGAAAAACGATGTATGTAACGGGAAACAATGGGAAAGCACCAGTGAGACCTTGACAAGAGAATAATGGCCTAGGCTTTTCAATTAAAAAAGCGAGAGCCACGACTGAATTCAAAATGAAAGGAGCTGTAGTGCGCGAATTAATTTAATTATTGCTTTCATTATGACGTGTTCTATTTCAACTTATGTTCACCGACGGTGAATAATAGTAAGCGTTCTAATGGTCTACGAGCCTTGAGCAAATACAGACTGAATTAAATTTTTCGCATACCTATTTCCTTTTGTTCAGAGCCATATACATCCAATAACAGACGTTCCGTTGCATCGCAATGGAACGAATTGCCGGTCGTTGGCTCATAATGCTATTCCTACAATGTCCGGTCGTATAGTCGTACCGGAAATCAAACAACGCTCTTCTCCAAAAGAAAATTTTCTTATTTTGCGAATTTCAAATATTAAATTTGTCTTGCATTATTCACATCACTTCAATCCACTATAAATTCTACTTAAATATAGATATAATATACTAGGGATTCTTAACTTATATAAAACAAAAAACACCGTGATATTAAAATTTTAGAATTCTCATATATTAAACTTTTTTTTTAAATTTACAAACATTTTTCCGCTGGACTGCATTAGAATTCTTCCCAATTTTAATAAATCACATTTATTATTGTTGTTACAGCTTTGCTGCCAGCAACACTTTAAGTCCTAGTCAATACCCAACTTATATAATGTTTTTCTGTCCTAGAAAAGCATTTATTTACATGAAATTATTGCTTTTCCATGATATTATAGGGTAATTTTGAAAATGACAAATTATTCCGTTTATGAAATCTCTATACACGTAGGAAACCACAAAATACATAAACTACATAAAATACAGGCACGTACAATATTCTATTAATCATGGATAATATAAAATAATAGAGCCACTTAATAAAGTTAATTTATATATATATAATATATAATCGATTCTGTTAGTCATTTATAAACGATAAATTAATCAATGTAAACTAAAATTACTGCTCGTTGATCACATTGCAAAATACATTAATTTTTTCTACTGTTTCTGAAATAGTATTCTGTTTAAATAAAATATCGATAGTTTTGGCTAATTCGGTAGAAGAGAAACAGTAAAATACATTTTAAATGCAAATTTAAATAGTTTTTCTCTTGACTCTACTTCCTTCGTACATTCATAATATAGGCCGACAGGTTTTTCGAATTCTTTTTACCCACATTAAATGTCTTCTGTTTTTGTAAATTATATTCAAAGGCAATTCTGTAGTAATTTATAATTACTAAGAATTTGATTTAAACATACATTCAAAAGCCGTTTGGAGCATCTTACTCCAAGCATCTCCAACTTCTGATGTGTATTTTGAGCCTAGACTCACGCTCAGAACTTCTAAAATCACCACTTTAAGATTCTGCAATCAAAAATATTTTTTTTTGTATTATTTATTAAATATAATAATAGCAATCGGTTCTAATTTTCAATACCCTTTAAAATTTTTGTTTTCTTATAGAGGAAGCTTTGTAGTCGTTACATTTTTCTAAAAACCACTTGAAATTCCTTAAAATTTTAAAAATCGTTAGAAAAATCTCTTGAAATCCCTTTAAATTATTCGAAATCTCATAAATATTCAATAATATTTAACAAAATCTTTTAAAATCCATTAAAATTATTAGAAATCTTATCAAATTCCACGAAATTCTTTAAAATTTCACAAAATTTCTTAAAAATCTACAAAATCTTTTCAATTCACTTAAAATTGATCTACAACTGTCTTTAATTTATAGTGACGACATCCAATTAACTTATAGTGGCGCCATGATTCTACATACAGAGTTAAATATAATTATTAATAATTAAAAAAATCATTAACACTCCCTCTATGAGGAAGCAAAGTGCTCAACAAATGAGCACAAAAAATATAAAGTTAAATGAAACACCCGATATTGAATTCACGGCTAATTAAAATTATTTTATACATGTTTTGTCACTTATGACCTTTTCTACTTAAGCCGTTAACTTTGCCGGACTGTCTTGCCACGTTTAGAATGCTCTACTTAAAATTCTAAAGTCGAGTGAAAAAATCCGTATTGGTAAGACCAACTAGGAGAGAAGCCTTAAGTAGAAACGTCTTTAAGTGTCAAGACATTTCAGGATGTTAGTATATATGCCGCTAAATTAAAAAAGTATTTCAAAATAATGAATGAAACTTATTTAGTGTAACACATTTAACACAATCATGTTTTTATTGTGTGGAAAATTAAATCTATTTGCTCTAATAATACTTCAAGTATTATTGTATACTATCAAGTATTGTGCCGACGGTAATTTTCTACTATCAGGGATGCGTTCATTCATTTCTCCTTGATACATTGCAATTGTGTGATTGGAGTCAAATTAAATACCAATTGATAAATCAGGGGCCCTTTCCTTGGACGCGTGAGAGATTGCATCGAAATGACTGCTCAACGTGAAAACGTCGTTATCTCTAATAAGCGAAGCGCGACAATTTAACGACTTGTGGTTGACGAGTCTAACAATATCCACAAGTATTAACGCAGTTACTCGCATCCGGAAACAATGAATATTCAAATCATCGTCCCTCATACATGAAATCACGATAAAATGTTACTAATTAAATGTTTGACTGCTTCCTCGTCAACGAGATTCAATTATTATTTTGCATCACAAATTTGAACAAAAGTTGACTAATTAAAAATGAACTAGTTCAGCTACTCGTTAAGAACCTATTAAAATTAAATACCTTTATGATTTTAGGTAGTATCAATAATTTTGAAAGATAGCAAATCAACACGCATATTACGCGCAAGATTATTTTTTTCATATTTCTTACAATTATAACTTCAAGTCATTCAAAAGCCAATCACTCTCTTAATCTGAACCAGCGGAATTTTGCTGATTTAAATTTAGAGATTTTTAGGATTTTTAAAAAATTTAGCAGCATTTTAAGGTATTTCAGGATATTTTGAGGAATTTTAAAGGAATTCATAAAATTTTAAAAGATTTTTAAGAATTATAGAGAATTTGAAGAGATTAAAAATTTTTTGACATTTTGAGGAATAATATTAGTAGGATTCCAAGAATTTTATAAGATTGCAACGAATTTTAAGCGATTTCAAAAGGTTTCTGAGAATTTTAAAGGATTTTAAACGATATTAAATGTTGTCATGGAATTTCCAGGAATTTTAGGAGAATTCAAGAGATTTTCACGAATTTTATGCGATTTCAAAAGGTTTTTGAGAATTTCAAAGGATTTTAAAGGATATTAAATGTTACCATGGAATTACCAGGAATTTTAAGAGAATTCAAGAGATGTTGATGCTTTTTAAAAAACTTTATGGGCATTTTAAAGGATTTTATGAGATTTCCAATAATGTTAAGGGATATAAAGGGATTTAGAATAGTTAGTTTTATGAGTTTATGAGTCGTACAACCGTAAAGCTATCATCGTGTTAGAAGATTATTCGTCATGCAGATCTCGGAAATGTTAAGAAACTGCTCACGTCAAACTGTTCTTTTGTCTGTCCGCGCTTCCGGTGCCTCTCACCCAAGCTAATCAAGCTCGCTTCCAATAAAGCAGGATCGTTAATAGCATCTATTGCATTGCCTAAGGCTGTAACCACGCTTAGGCAATGAGCTTGGAATTTTTTATTTCCTGGGAGCTCTTCTAATGGAACGCCTTTAAATGCAGAAAAAAAGTTTTGATATTCCGGATGCTTTCTGAAATAGCTGAAACAATAAATAAGACCAACTTTTTACATTATTCTGTGTACACACGATACAAATTTATACAAGTATTCAATTATTATTAGGATTCCAAAGTGCTTTTTAAAGTCCAAAGAAGAATATTCAAGTTTATAAAGTCTAAAACTTTATCTTTATAAAGATAAAGTTTTAGGCGTCTAGTCTGACGATATTTTTTACATTCTTTGTAATAAAAATATCAAAAAAAAGTTTTCAATGTTTCCAAAATCCAAAATGTTTATTTATTGACCAGCAGAAATTTATCCGGCGTTGCCCAGAATTTTAAATGATTTTATCAAATTTCAAGGGATTTCAAGAGATTTCATAAGGTTTTAATAAACTCCAAAGGAATTTAAAATATTTTAAACGATTTTAAGACATTTACATAGGATGAAAAAGATTTAAAAGGATTGCAAGTAATTTTAAGGGATTTCATTTGATTTTCTCCATACTAGAATAAATTTCGAGAAATATATTAAAATCGCTTAAGAGTGTTGGACCCAAGTTCCAATCTAAAAATTCGATTTCTTCATTTTACTCAACAAATATTAAATTTGGAATTTTTTACCTTTGTAGAATTAATCAATTTTTAACCAGAATTATGCGCACAGAGCGAAAAAATATCTAATTCAAATATTTTTTAAGTAAAATGAAAATATTCAATTTTTAAGTTAGATGTTTAATTCCTCGTTTTATGCAAAATGTATCGAAATTAAATATTTTTTTGCTGTCTATGCAGTCTTATATTTGAAAAAAGATTAGCGCTACAGAGGGAAAAAATATTTATCTATAATTTTCGTTGAGTAAAATGGAGAATGGAATTTTGAGATTAACACTTGGGCCCAACGCCCTTAATTAATTTTAGTTTGATGGGTGGGTAGTTCAATAATATACGAAATTCGCATAAAACGGGTGCATTTATTATAGTGCACATCGCGCGATGAATAGTAATGTCAAAAGCACGTGCAACGAGAAATAGGAGCAATTAATGTTTTAACAAACGCAGCAACAAAGTAGCATTAGCTTGTGGTATCTCCTGAAAGCAACTAGGAAATCAATACTTCTCATATATATATTGCATATTCTATTATAAATAATTGCTATATAATATAGTTGGATTCATATTTCCTGAAAACAATATATATATATTAACTATTGAGAGATAAATTGCACTTAGAATATAATTAATCTTCAAAAAATTACAATTTTATTAAGCCTCTCGTTTCAACAAGTTTTTACTCAACTGGAATTCAAATAAAATTTGAAATTTTTAATT
Organism: Synergus itoensis; assembly: GCA_904066005.1. Taxonomy (NCBI): domain Eukaryota; kingdom Metazoa; phylum Arthropoda; class Insecta; order Hymenoptera; family Cynipidae; genus Synergus; species Synergus itoensis. The sequence goes on along the minus strand of CAJFCP010000036.1, from coordinate 417,034 downwards.
TAATAAATCATAATAGATAAATATACATTTTTTAAGAGGTAATAAATAGTTTTTAATTAGTTTTGTACTCACGCCATCATAATGGCAACACCAGTGCCAATGGAATCCTTTTTTAAATTATTCCATGTACTCAAAACGAGTTTTTTCTGTCTTCCAGATAAATTTGTTGCGGGGTCGATAACGTTATCATTTGAGCCCCAAAACAGACTGAGGGAAGACCCCATTGTCCCTTAAAAAATGAGCAAATCATAAAATATAAATTAAATGCGCGACTATTTTGATGATGTATTTTTATTTGAATCCGATCTAATCTACAGTATTTACTGAATCTAATATTTTTATTTGATGAAAGTAAGAAAACTCTCATTTAGCAGAAGATGAAGGATCAAATTGTCACCTTTAATGTGTCAAGAACTCAAGCTCTTACCTTCAAGAGGCAAGAATTGAGGATGTTTATTAATCGATATATCTATATTACAGTGTATCGTATTATAACGAGCTTTAATTAAAAAGCAAAAAGAAAGAAAGTGGATCTAGAATTAATATTTTGCTTTTTCTTCCAGTCAAGATCAAATTGATTTTATCTGATACTTCTCATATTTCCAATTTTTAAAAAATGTTCCATTAAGAGCAAACCAGTTTCCTCGAATTAAAGTTGTCAAAGTTCTAAATATATTGCGCAATTGGAATTTACAAGAAATAAATGCATAATCCTGATAATTTGAATTGATAGCTTTAAGGGCTTGTGGTAATTATCAATCGCCTAGTTTTAGCGAAAAATATTTATTATTGGGTACGTAAAGTTGAGGATATTAAATTTGCTCTTATTGTAAGTAGCATATGCTCTTAAACGATAATTGAATTGAATCACATGAAAACTGAATCAAAGGTATAACAAGTGAAAAATAAGATCAAGGAAAATGAGAAGATCGATAATTTCAAAGTACCTTTAATAATAAAAAAATACCTTTAATAATTGCAGACTTTTCAGTTAAAAATGATCCTGTTAAATGATCCCCTTAAACAGCATTCTATTTTTTTTCGAAAAATAAGATTTTCACAGAATAGTAAAGAATTAAAAGCGATGATTTCAATATAAGTGTTGAAAAGTTTGAATTAAATTTAGTTTTTTTTTTTTATTAAAGACTGTTCGCGGAAAGGCAGTTCAAATAAAAAAGAAAGAAAAAAATAAGCGGAGAATAAAAAAATGATTTTTTGAGAAAATTGGATTGACACAGGTGGAATTGAATTGATTTTTCTACGTCAATGTTGCACAATTCACTTTCGTGGCGGTTTGATTCCGAAGCACTAAAGCAGATGTTACAGTCTCCGAGCTTTGCAGAGGACTGAATCAAACAACCTGTGACACGTCCCCGTGGCACGCTTCTGGTGGAGGTGCGCTTTCGAGTCTCGCATCCAAACTCTATCCAGTTCTGACTATATTATAGAAGGTCTATTTTTGTGCGCCGCGCATCGAAATACCATTTGACATGCCTGCGATAGGTCAATTAAAAGTTAGGGCTCATAAACAATCAAGTGCAATGTCTTGGGGTCAGGCAAATTACAATGGGGAGAGAGAAAGTGGACCAAGTTTAATCGTCTAGAAATGGATGCGTCCAACTAACACCACATAATTTAAAAATCGAAAATATCTTAAAGTTTTAAGGGCGTTGGACCCAAGTGTTAAGTTCAAAATTCCATTCTCCATTTTACTCAACGAAAATTATAGATAAATATTTTTTCGCTCTGTAGCGCTAATCTTTCTTCAAATATAAAACTGCATACAGAGCGAAAAAATATTTAATTTCGATACTTTTTGCATAAAACGAAGAATTCAAAATCTGACTTCAAAATTCAATATTTTCATTTTACTTAAAAAATATTTGAATTAGATTTTTTCTCGCTCTGTACGCATAATTCTAGTTAAAAATTGATTAATTTTACAGAGGGAAAAAATTCCAAATTTAATATTTGTTAAGTAAAATGAAGAAATCGAATTTTTAGATTAGAACTGGGCTGCAACACCTTTAAGGACGTTGGACCCAAGAATTAAGCTCAAAATTACATTCTCTATTTTACTCAACGAAAATTATAGATAAATATTTTTTCGTTCTGTAGCGCTAATCTTCTCTCAAATATAAGGCCGCATACAGAGTGAACAAATATTTAATTTCGATACTTTTTGCATAAAACGAAGAATTCACAATTTAACTTCTAAATACTACAGGGGGAAAAAGTTCTAAAATTAATATTTGTTAAGTAAAATGAAGAAATCGAATTTTTAGATTTGAACTTGGCTCCAACACCCTTAAATAACACCAGAATTAGATTTTTTTCCAATTTGAAGTTGTAGAAATAGCAAACGCTTTTTATTTAATTGAAACGTAGTAACGAACCCTTTCATGCTTTAAATGTCGGTATATATCAGTAACAAGAATCTTGAAGTATTAGCGACAACATTTGAACTTCTTCATGTTCAAAATACCGTTGTTTTTAATTTTTGAATTTGAATTTGCACTTCCAATTTAAATTGTTTCCAATTTAAATAAGGTTGATGTATTTGATCTTCTCTTGATTCAATGATTACTGAAATGAAACGAAACTGTTTTATTTACTGTGACTTGAATTATTAGATCAGTGTTAAAATACTTATAAAATCGAGACAAAGTCCACGATTTTAGTTGTATAATAAAAATAAAAGAAAAATAAAAGAAATGGAAATACCTTCCTGATTGAAGTTCCAACATCATTATTCACAGAGAAGTGTACATTTTTTGTATTTTCTAAATTTCCTGAGCCTGTAATCTAAAACAGGATTTCACCTTTTTTTATGTTTAATCTTGTATCTTATACTCGATTAATTTAATAACTCACTCGCTGTAATATCTTCACTCTTCGACGTTCTCGGGCGGTTTTGTCAGGCTTTTTCTCTGTCGTATTGGAAACTGCATTGGAAACAAAAAAATGAATTAAATAATATTTATGTTCATTTTCATTATATGGAAACTTAATTTTAGTAAAGAATTATAAATCAGGGAATAATAAGAATATTTTTTCCAAAGAGAAAAAAATTACGCATACCACTTATTATTAAAACTGGTTTTAATAAAACAAGAGTAACATAACAGAAGCGGATTTTAAAGTCCTTTTTTACTAATTTTTAGTTGAAATTTTCCTTCGACCTTCAATTTGTTTACTTTATACTTTCAGCTATCTCAATTTGAAAAAAAATGTAAACGTCGCGAATATATAAAATATTCAATTTTACTACTGCGCACAGTGATCGGAATCAGAACTTTTTCTCGCTGATTGTAAAGCTTTCAAAGCGTGAATAAAAGCCTCCGTCTTTTTTATGGATCCTCGTCTTAGATTTTGATTGATATTAAATCCCTTGTCGCTCTCATACTGAAAACAACAACACAAAAATAAGAATTAATTTTATTGCTGATTGGCATGATAAACAAAATTTAATTTATATCCAAGATTAATTCAACTGCTCTACATCTGCGCCTTCAGAAATGGTTTCCATTTGAGAAACCGGTTCGGAAGTTTTTGAATTCTTTCTGTCAAATTTACAGCTCGAACGTCTTCTTTTGTATTTTATCATAGCTTCTACGGTTGAAAAGTCATAAATAATACAAAAATATATTTATAAATTTAAATGAAACGGACAAGATTATATTTAAAAGTTATTTACGAGGTTGAGGACTTAATGAATTTATCGTTGCAGATGAACTAGGTTGAGGATCAGTCGATGCTCTACTAATTTGCGAACTTAGTCTTCTTTCTGTTGACTTTCTTCGATTACCAGATTTAATTTCTTGAAATTTTCTCTGAACTAAAAACTCGGTTGTTGAATTTGGTGAATTTGTATCCACAGTTGACCACAAAACTATCCTTTTGTGCCAGTAAATTTGTTTTGCTTTCCAATAATCTAATGGTCTTCCATAAATCATGGACTGTTGATTTTTATACCATCCACAAGGCTAAAAAAAAGAGTCCAATCAATAAAAGAATTTTTTCCTTTCAATATTTTATCGCTGTCATGAAATATAGTTGTAATTTTGTTTATTTGAATTATTTATGGCACGTACTGTTCTAAATACATAATCGTACTCATAATTAGATTCTAAATCATTTTCTCTATGAATTTTCATAAGAAAATTCATTCTGCATATAAGACCCTGGAAGTAATTTATTTGCGTAACAGTATGCTTTGCTGTCAATAAATTTGGTAATTCCTCGAGCAACATTTCCATGAAGTCCGATAAAAAGTTCTGTAAATAATGATATCGCAATGTAATCACGGCAGTGATTTTTCTTATATGTTCCTAAATTACACATTCTAAAGATTGGTACGAAAACTAATCAAAAAATAAAATTAAGTCGAACGTGTTCGAAGATTCTTCTGGTGCTTGAATTATTGAAAACTTTTGCTTTTAAATTGTTCAGAGCTGTTTTAGAAATTAAAACCTGATTCGAATCTGTAGAATTGAATTATTTTTGTCGTTTCTGAAACTAACAACTTGCTGTTGCATATCTCAAACAATTCTTGGTATTTGAAATCTACTGCGTTACGTGTCTTACAATTGAGATACTAAAATTAGCGTTGAACACAAATAATGTACCGTTTCTATCACCGAAAGCACGTTCGAAGTCAAATATATAATTGAAATCTGTTTTACTTAATTTTTAATTTTCAAAACACAAAGACTAATTTATAAACATAGAATTTACTTTAAACTATTTCCAGCTAAAATAGTTAGTTTTAGAATTTATAGATTTTAAGTAAAACAGTACAAACTTCAAGATCTGTAAGGGTTAGTTGCATATCCTTGTGAATCATTGCAAGAAAGCCGAGAATGTAATCCCTTTGATGCGGTTTGTTAAAATAATCTAGAATCAAAGAACTCATGGTACAACAAACCGACACGAATTTTTTTTTAATTTTAGCATCCTGGGAAAATTGAGGAATTAAATCGAATTCAAAGTATTTTATATACTCCGGGTGGTTATGAAAAAATCTGTAAACAAAGTTTATATTAAATTGAATAATCATTTTCAGAAAAAAGTAATTATCAATTTCATCATTCTTGAGTAATAACTCATTTTTGTATTTACATATTTCCAAATCTAGATCCGTAGTATTCTAAATCACTTTCCACGACTTGCCAAACTTTTTTTAGTATTTCAATATCCTTTGGGTTCACACGATAAATTGAATTTATATTTTCCAGCTTTCTCGAATTTCTATTCGACATTCTATTACCCATGATAACATTGGAAAAACTTGGTAGTAAAAATTGTTTTAAAAGTAAAAACTATTTATTATAAGTATTGTATATAACCTTTAATTGACCTTTAATATGTCAAAATATTTTAGTTTAGAAACATTTGAAATCTGCAATTAATTATCCGAACACTGCAAAAGTGCAAAAGTTCAATAAAGTTCAAAAAATAAAACGGACAAAAAATTGAATGCAATATAAGAAATATATTTTAATTTTTGAGAAAGTTATAGTAAAACCTACAATACTGAACTGAGTAAAAATTGTTAAATCAACTTTCATCTGAAGTTTGATTGTAGAAATTTTAAATACAATTTTTAAATTAAATATTAGCTAGAATTAGCTAGAATTAGTTTATAGAATCATTTACGAGTTAACTTCTGTCAAAGTATCAGCATATTGGAATTCGGAGCTGTTTTCATATTCACACATGTCCAACGCAATAACGCAGCTTTCCCGAACAACACGTTTCTCATCTTTGAGATATTTGTTCAAAATATCTAAACAATCTGGACTTGCAATGGCACCTAAGGCTTCTGCACACTCGTGACGAACCATTTCGTTTTCCGTTGCGTCTATAAGTGATTCCTTCAAATATGGAACCGAAACTTCTTCTTGCAGCTGGCCAAGAACGAAGGCGATTTCGTGACGGAATAAAGCAGTGCCAGCTTTCAATCCTGTAAAATAAGAATATATAAAAATAATTTTTTTACTAAAATTTAAAAGGCTGAAATAAAACAGAAAAAGAAAATTATATACGTGACACTATTCTTCTGGGAGAATATGTTGGTCATAAAATGTAAATTGCTTAATCAAGTAGTAACTTGAGAGCCATAAAAATAATTACCTTCCGAAATAGCAATAGTGCTCTCTTTCGTTCGCATATTTCGCAGAGCGAACATGGCGCGATATCGGTTGAAAAGAGTTTCGTTCTCGTCTAACAAAATCTTCTTTAATTCTTCGACGCTTTTCATTTCGCACGGGGGAGCAGGATCAACAGAGGCATAAGGATTCTCTGATAATTTTTCTGTGGTAGATTTGGGGTCCTGTAACCATTTCAATCGATAGAGAGCTAACTCACACGTTTCAGCAACTTCCAGAAGAGGATCCTTGCAGTATTCCTCGAGGATGGGAATTGCAGTTGGATCTCCAATTGCTCCTAATGCCTCACCTTTAAATAAATAATCATTATTAATTTCAAAGAAATAATGTTGGTTTCTTATTTTTATACTTTATAGCTTAGCTTAGGATTTTGTTTTCACCTGCTTCGTGACGAACCATGGGTTCTTGAGATTTATCTTTCAGGACATCAATGAGTCCCGAAACGGCATTTGTATCCTGCATTTGTCCTAGGCAATAAGCAAGTTCGTGTTTTAATAATGCAGAAGGATCTCTAAATCCTCTTTCGATTTCTTTGATTGCCAACTTCCCTCCAATATTTTTTAAAGTGAAGAGAGCTCGAAATCTCTCTTTCAATGGTCTGTTTTCGTCATTCAAAACACGCCCTATTGCCAGAATATCTTCGTCTTTTACTGTTGTCATGATTTCTGTGAAAAAACAATAACAGGTAAATTTACACCGTGAATAAATAATGTCAAAAAAAACACCGGTTCACAAGGTGTACTATCTTTCTCCAAATTATATAAAAAATGAATCTGGATACATTCTAATGAGTATAAATAGAAACATATAAATATTGTAATTTGTAGAACAATTTGTTCAGACAATTAACTCGATTAACTCCATATTTTGTTCAAATATTGGTTAACCTAAAAGTCACTTACCTTTCTTGCTAAATTTTCCTTAAATATAATAAATTCACAGCCAATTTTTGTGGCACAATTCTCACAATATTTAAATTTTATAATTGTAAATTAATTTTAACTTCCAGAGCTTCGAAATCTAAAATTTCAATGCGAGTTTTTCAAACAATTTAAATCCTTCAAAAATCACGTGTACGAAAAGTTCGGAAAATAAAAAAGTCGTTGTACGCAGACTCAGCACTTTTTCATCTGATTGGCTAATTTTGGCGGGCAAATTTAAAATTATTTTATAATTTTCCGTTTTTATATATTTATTAAATTTTATAAGTTTTTTTATAGATTAATTAAAGGATACTAAAAAATTGAATCTTTTGTCAAAGCTTACTGAATGTTTGATTTGCTTTCTTTTTGTTTGTTTTTTTTGTCAGTTTTGTCATTTTGACACTTTATTAGAGGAAACTATCGGAATTGGATTTTTAGACAAGGAACAAATTGGAACAAGAAATTATGGAAAGTGAATTAGTGGATTCGGACTAGTAAATCCAAAATGGTGCTCGAAAGTACTATGATATGGTAAGTTATCTGTTATTTTCACAATTATTCATATTTAAATATCATCGCAAATGTTTTTCTCTCTTTTACAATATAAAATAAATATTTTCTAATAATTTTCTCTATTTTAAAGTAGATTTTTTTCTAAATTCGTTAAAGAAAAGACAATTTAATTTCCACTGTTTGGAATGACAATGCAAAGTTGAATGCCTTGAATGGTTCTGCTTCACGTCTTGAAAAAAATCTCCCAAATTAATTCTGTTCCACAAAAATGTTAAGATTCTTCTTAAAAATAATAGTGTTCTTATTTTCTTTCATTTTACATGCGAAATCGAAAGGAATAAATAGCTTCAAACGTTTCAAACTTGATTGTATACCTAACCTCGAAACGTCAGAATACATACGTTTATACAATCATTCGCCCTAACAAAAAATATATTATTTTTGTAAGAAAATATAATTAGACTACATTAGAAAGAAATTAATAACACGTGTTAAATATTTAGAATTGTATGAATAATTTTTGTGATAGTGGTTTTTGTTTGATTCGAATTTCAAACGTTTTGAGTTGAATTCTTGATTCCACTCATTGTCAATATTATTTCCACGAAATAATATTAAATATTTATAATACTATTACTTCGTGATTATTTCTGTTAATTCAAGCGTTTCAAACACGTAATAAATGAGGAATTTATTTTTCTTCATTTCAGTGTCGACAACAGCGACTACATGAGGAATGGAGATTTTTTACCAACTCGATTACAAGCTCAGCAAGATGCTGTTAACTTAGTCTGTCATTCGAAGACTCGCTCCAATCCAGAAAATAATGTTGGTCTAATAACTCTTGCAAAGTAAGTATCTTTTTATTTTATGAAATTAAGCAATCGTTTATTTTTAATTTACGTTGTAGTTTTAATTCTAATTCAAATTCTATTTACAATTTCTAGTGTTGAAGTTTTGGCGACTCTCACCAGCGATGTCGGTCGAATTCTTTCAAAACTCCATGCAGTTACTCCCAATGGAAACCTTGCTCTCGGCACGGGAATTAGAATTGCGCATGTAAGTTAAAATATTCAATATAATTGTCCTCCCAAAAGACTTTTTTTAAATCAAAATTTGTTTCTTATTTCCACAATTTTAATCCCTAGCTTTAATTTATTTTTTATTTATTGAATTTTAAAGAATGAAAGTATCTCTCTTCTTTATTTCAGTTGGCTCTTAAGCATCGACAAGGAAAGAACCACAAGATGAGAATAGTCGCATTCGTCGGTAGTCCAGTTCAACTCGATGAAAAAGAATTAATAAAACTAGCAAAACGTTTGAAGAAAGAAAAAGTGAACGTTGATATCGTGAGTTTCGGCGAAGAGACAATTAATAATGATGTCTTGACTGCATTCATTAACGCTTTGAACGGAAAAGATGGAACTGGAAGCCACCTTGTGACAGTTCCACCAGGTCCTCATTTATCTGATGCTTTGATTTCCTCTCCGATCATTCAAGGCGAAGATGGTATGGGTGGAGCCGGAATGGGAGGAGCTGCATTCGAATTTGGCGTTGATCCCAACGAAGATCCCGAGCTTGCATTGGTATTAAATTTTTTCATTTAGGATTTAAGATCTCTAAAATTTCTTTTGGAGTTTCGGTCTTAACATTTATTAATTTTTTATTTTATCTTTTTCAGGCTCTTCGTGTTTCAATGGAAGAACAAAGACAGCGTCAAGAGGATGAAGCCAGACGAGCTCAGGCTAAAGACGCAGCTGCAGATAAAAAGCCGGAAACGATTAAAGAAGCTCCTAATGAAGAAGCAATGCTGAAACGAGCTCTAGAAATGTCGATGGACGCCGGTGAAGATTCAACTCCAACACCACTTTTATCTTCTGAAAATGTAGCAACCACTCCTAGCACTGGTGGAAACATGCCCGATTTTACGCGTATGAGTGAGGAGGAACAAATCGCTTTTGCTATGCAAATGTCAATGCAAGATCAGCGTAAGTTTAATATTTTTCATTCCGTAATCGAACCCTAACTTTGTTATAATAAAAGTCGAGAACCCAATTTGTTTTAAAAAATCTCAAGAAAACTTAAGTGAGTTTTCAATGTTTTAAAATTAATAGCGGACGAACAGCCGAAGGAGGAAGCGATGGAAGTCGAAGAAGATTATGCAGCGGTGATGTCCGATCCAGCATTTTTACAATCGGTGCTAGAGAGTTTGCCAGGTGTGGATCCTCAGTCAGAAGCTGTACGAGAAGCTGTCGGTTCTTTAAAACAGAACAAGGAAAAGGAAAAAGACAAGGATAAAGAGAGCAAGTGAACTCTTTAGCAATAAGTTAGCTTTTGGTCATTTACGGTAAACGATACTCTTTGATACCCGATTGTGTAGAACTATAATATGGGATCTACATAAAACACGATTCTAATAAAATCATTATGACTATTCTATAAATCCATAGTTTCGTTTTTCATTAACGTCTTTATTAGGCTTAAATTATTTTATATTTAGTATTATTTTTTTGTCAAAATACAAACAATCTACATAATAATACGTTTTTAAATCCTATTTTATAGGAATTCAAAATTTTTAATTTGAATTAAATCTGTTTTATCGACAGAATAGGGGAATCTGTACTACCGACACCAACGGACGCCAGTTGAAATAAAAATGGCGCCGTGTAAGAAGAATGAAAAAGTGTCACGCAAATCTTTAAGCAATATTTACGACAAAGAAAATAGTTATTTACGTGGATTGAGTGATTATCAAAATAGAGTTCGCCGTCGAGAAACTGTCCGAAATGCAAGAAACTTTGTGGTATGTACATCTTTTATTTCAAATTGTACTTTGGTTACCGATCATGCCGATGCACCTGTTGTGCAGTGTCATGAGTGTCATGCTTATTTGTGTTTGTTATTCTTGTCGAAAAAGCATTCAGGATCTTAGTTTATTTGATTTTCAGAATTCTCGGTACTTATAATTATAATACTTTAATTTGTTCAGGAAAGGCGAACATTTAATTTCACTTTGTTTCAAAACATTGATGGTTTTTTTAGGTTTGGTTAGGTAACATTTCTTGCTTTGTACGTTTTGTCAAGAAATTGTGCATTCACTGTTTGGGTTTTTATTATATTATTTTTCGATTACAACAGGAAAAAGAGGATTACTTCCTTCAATATGAACTTTCGTAAATCGTTTAGAATTTCATTGTACAAAATGATGTTTTGATCAGCCAGTGTTTGATGAACGAATGATTAAGGTTACTACATTTTAGTTAGAAAGCTTAAAAATGGATGTAGGATTTAATATTTTTGACGGGAAAGTTCTTTTAAAAGTCGTTCATTAAAAAAATAAGTTTGTATAATATATAGTTATTTCGATAAACTAAGAAGCACCATTTTTACTGACTTTAATATCCGTTATAATTCAAAATTTTAAATCGATGCCGGGGTTGAGAAAGTTTAAATGTTATTCAATAGATAGCGCTGTAAGTATTTATTCAAAATTCAATTAAATTAGCAAATATCTTTGTTAGAGTGATTGTGATGAAATTATGGAATTGAAATCCTTATACCCTTTCACTAAATTGAAATGTGAAATTTTTAGCATTGCATAATTCATTAAATCTGTTTCTAATCACAATTCATAAAATTACTTCATTCTGAATTTTATGTCGACAGCTTAATTAAACAATATCTTTTTGAACTGCTCATGCTCACAAAACATTATTTTTGTAAATCCCATGGAGCACTGTTTTTCAATGTTTGCGTAATTCTAAATATTTTAGTTTAAAATTCTTTAATTTTGAATACTTAAAATGAAAAATAGTATAATTTGAAAATCTCTACCATTCAAGTACATTTGTGTAAATTTAAGTCAATTGATTCCTCACTGGAAGACTATTATAAAATTTATTCTGCAACATTTTCGGAGTCTAATTAAGTGTTTGTTTTCTTTGAACTTTGACGTGATCTTTAACCAAGTTTGGTAGATCGGTGAAGGTAAAATGCAAGTATGTAATAATAATGAGTCCCTCTCCTTGCAAGGTCGTCTCCACGTGGTTGCAGTCTAACCTTTCGATCAAGCTCCCGATTCATTTCTCAACACTGACACATTGCATTCGTATAACTTTGTGGTTTGTATACGAACCACCTCTCGATGTAAACACGTTTCTCCTCCCTTAGTCCTCACCTTTCTCTCTCGAATTCCAAAATCCCTCACTCGTTTTCTCTCTTTCATCGCCCTTCCCTCGTGGGCTTGAAGAGAATTGCTCACCGGTATTATCAGTGTTGTTTCGTCCGTTGCGAAGTCTCTTCCGTTCTTCAAAGTTCGTGATACACAATCTTGTTATCGCATTTTAAAAAGTGAAGTTCGTGATTCTTTTTCATTAAAAAGCATTACTCCAAAGGATTTCCGCATACAGTTCTACTAATATATCAACAATTCATCTACAATTATTACTTCGTAAGTAAAATCCAGTGTTTTTGTTTTGTTTCAAATCGATTCTGCCAAGTGTTTTTTTTTTTTTTCTACAAACTAAGGTCAAATGCCTTCGACAATTAAAAGTTCAAAAATAACCTAGTGGAATAGTAAGAGTTGAATCAAGATGAACTAAATTTGATATTCGGATTTACAGAATTTGGAAACTAATATAAATAAAAATAGAGGAATAAAATGCTTGGCAAAATCTGTACTTATTATTCTCTTTTTTTAATAGAATTAACTTTCTTCTTTAAAAAAATCAGATTTTTTTCTGTATTTTTTGCCTGTTATTCGAGCGAACGAAGTCGATATTAATTTGGTCATTCTAGGTTGAAAGATAAAAAGCACTTTCGTTGAATGATCAATTATAAAGCAAAATCTGAAAGTTGCAAGAGATGCAAAGACATATCCGTTGAAAATTGGCCTACTTTCATCTTCATTCGAATATGGTTGGCCGATTTTCTGTGATGAATATTATTCCTAATTGTCCCTCTAGTTCTTCATTACTCTCAGTCAGCTCACGTTATCCTTTTGCGTATAAATCGTCTACCTACCACTGAATCCAGCTCATCTTTCGAATGTGTGAATGAATATCTCTGCGAATTATGAGACCAATTTCAATTTGCAATTAGTGCCACATTAGCCGCAAATTGAAATTTTCTAGTTTCACTCACATTATATCCTTGTTCTCGATTGAAGACTTGATCGGAATTTATTGATGATAGTATAAAGGAAATAGAATAGAAAGCTAACTTTTATTGTTGAATTCGGTTATTTTCAAATTGAAAAACAAGAATAATTTTCATGCTCCAATTTATTAACTTGGATTTTGAGTTTTCCAAAAATTGAGTATTTCTCAAACCTTCTCTCAAATCGTCTGCTCTAATATTTACGATCACTTTGGTTAAATGGCATAAGGTACATATTTACATTAGTAGTATTCGCGTAGTCATTTCAGGATGTGACCTTTTGCAGTCATTGTTCTCGAGGCATGATCTTTTTACGGAAAAAGTTCAAGTCATTATGATAAAGATCCTTATTAAAATACCACAGATCAAAATAATTGAATCTCAAAAACGAGTTTTAAATATCTGGAAGTCTTAAATATCTGAACTTTCCCTTAAGGGCGTTGGGATCCAAGTGTTAAGCTCCAAATTTCATTCTCCATTTTACTCAACGAAAATTATGGATAAATATTTTTTCGCTCTGTAGCGTTAATCTTTTTTCAAATATAAGACTGCATACAGAGCGAAAAAATATTTAATTTCGATACATTTTGCATAAAATGAGGAATTAAACATCTAACTTAAAAATTTAATATTTTCATTTTACTTAAAAAATATTTGAATTAGATATTTTCTCGCTCTGTACGCATAATTCTAGTTAAAAATTGATTAATTCTACAGAGGGATAAAATTCCAAATTTAATATTTGTGGAGTAAAATGAAGAAATCGACTTTTTAGATTTGAACTTGGCTCCAACACTCTTAATAAGTAAAATTAAACTAAATACAGGAGATTATGATATTGAATTATTTCTCTTATTTTTATTCTCTATCTTCTCTATTTACGTTTCGTATTTAACCTTTTAAATATAATTTCTTCAAAAAGGCATTTGAGCCAGAACCTTCGTAACCAGTTTCACAAAAATAAAATGAGAGTTTATCAGAACAACTTGTCATTGACCGTGGAGAGGAGAATTCGTAATTCGTGGGCACTCTTATTTCCAAAAAACTCGATTAACTCGTAATTGTATAACCGGATTTACAACTTTTGATCCTTTGACTTACGTTTTATCAGCATTTTCTTCTAAGAAAAGTTGTTTAGTAAAATGTTTTCAATTTGAATATATACCGTTTAATGAATATTAGAAATTAAGGCATTTGCTTCCTTACTACTTCCTCATCAAGATGGTAATAATAAATATTCATTTAATTATTAATATTCATAATATGGTATTAAATATCTACAAGAAAATTCCATATTTTGTACATTAAATAAACAATTGTTTGTTATAAAATATATTTTTATGCCTTAAAATTTTCAATCGAGTATATATAATAATCAAAAAAAATTCTCCAGTGATGTATTTAAAATCGAGTATACTAATTACACAATTCTAGCAATTAAACTTCATTGCAATCTCAATTACAAGCTAACTTTTCTAATGAAGTCTACAATTAAAAGATATTTTGCCCATCAGTGAGGTTGAGTGTGAAATAACTGACACACGTAAATTACTCGAAATTGACCACTGGAGTAATTAAACTTTTTTATGAGTCTCTTAATTTTTTAATCGATTTATTGCTAAAATTTTTTTTATCATTTTATATTAGTTTATATTAATTAGAATTTTCTTTCAAATCTAGAATTAAATGAGTGAAAGTTTCCTACACTGATTGCAGAAATCCATGTTAATTTGCTAATCTTTCTAAATTATTTTTCTTTAGACAGTAGTTTGCAGTTTATTTTAAGATCAAAGAGAAACATTATTCAATTCGCTTTATAAATAATTATAACTTTCTAATCTGACAATTTAAACTAATAAACATTAATTTTAACTTCACAAATATTAAAGTATGTAGCGTTTGTTTAATTTTAAACGGTATTATTTATTCGACTCGATTGTGTGTTGAACATCAACTTAGAAAATAGACTTTGGCCTGCTTTTCTCACTAAAATTGAGCACATGAAAGTGAATTCACTCCAGTGCGAAATTCGACCGAAGTGCAATAAAAGGCTTCTGAAATTCGATTACAGAAACCTTAGATATGTCAGTAAAGCCTCTTGCTTTTGAAGACTCGGAAAGTTCTTCATGCTTAGCACTAAATTACACTTCTAATACAATTGAAAAAGTAGTTAAAATAGTGTAAATATAAAATTATTTACGTTAAAGTTAAAGTTAGTTATTACAATCAATAAAACTTCACAGCAATTTGTTTATGAATCAAACTCGAAAATAAAAATCGAAGATCGTAAAAATACTTTTGAAATTCCAAGGTGTGGGATTTCTTGTAGTTCGTGTGAAAAGAAAACAGTCGTAGAGATGAGAATGCAGATCATCGAAGTGTTATGCTTTGAAAAAAAATGGTAGCGGTTGGCTAGCGAATATAGGGCTTCCTTATTGGTCGAGGAAATAACTGCAGTTTACTTACGGTTTAGAGTTTAACTTTAGAGGCACTTCCAAGTTAGCAATCAAGACATTGCGTGACTTTCATTTTTATGTTGACGACTAAACTTTATAATTGGAAATTAAGATAACAAGAATACATTTTGTATGAAATAAGTTTTGAATGCTTTACAGGGTGGCCACATGTCAGGGAAATCAGGGAAATGTCAGGGAAAATGCGAGTAGTTGTCAGGGAAAATAGAAATTGACATTTATGCTAACTATGTTCTTTGTCGTATTATATATATATATATATATATAACTTTTATAGTTTATTGAACAAATTTTAGAAACTATCCAAGGATTTTGAAGGATTATAAATAATTTACAGGTATTCTTTCAAATTCTTTGGGTTTCTAATGATTTCAAGAGATTTTCAGTAATTTTAAAGGATTTTAAGACGTTTCTAGGAATTTAAAGTGATTAGAAGAGATTTGTATAATATTTAAAAAATTTAGTTGAATTTTAAAGGGACTACATGAAATTTTAAGAAATTTTTTAGGAAGTTTAGGGAATTCAAAGAATTTTAAGGAATTATAAAGTTCCTTGAGGAATTTTAAAGGACTTTAAAAAGACTGTAAAAATTTTAAGAAATTTTTATTTTTTAAAGTGATTTTAAGGGATTTTAATGTTCCTTGTGGAATCTTAAAGGATTTTACGAGACTTTTATGAATTTTTAAAGATTTTGTGGATATTTCGGGAATTTTGAAAAGTTTTCGAAAATTTTAAAAGATTTTTACGTATTTTAAGGGATTTTAAAGATTTTCATGGAATTTTAAGAGATTTTAAGGGATTATAAATATTTTCATGGAATTTAAAAGGATTTTAAAAATCTTATAACAATTTAAAGAAATTTCGATTATTTTAAAGTGATTTAAAGGGCATGTGATACTTTACCATGAGAGCAATTTAGTTTACCCAATTATACATTTATAAAAATATTTATTATTATGAATTTATAATTGGGTAAACTAAATTGCTCTTATGGTAAAGTATCAAATGCCCTTAAGGAATTTAAATGTTCCTCATGGAATTTTAAAGAATTTCACAAAATTTTTATGATTAATAAAAGATTTTGTAGAAATTTAAGGAATTTCAAGAGGTTTTCAAGAATTTTAAGAAATCTTTACGTATTTTAAGAGATTTTAAAGTTTTTCGTGGAATTCTAGAGGATTTTAAGAAGCTTGCAAAAATTTTAAGTAATTTTGACATTTTAAAAATGATTTTAAGGAATTTTAATAGTCCTCATAGAATTTTCAAAAATTTCAAGAGATTCTGAAAATATTTTATGGAATTTTGAAAGATTACAGGAAATTTGAAGAGATTTTTTAGGAATTTTAAAAGATTTTAAAGTTTTTCGTAGAATTTAAAGTATTTCAAATGATTTTGAGGAATTTGCAAAAGATTAGTGATTTTCGTACTTAAATTTCTATTTTAAAAATGGATTTTTATTTCATTGATTTTGTTAAACGAGACATATATTAATCTGAAATTTCAGGAAAGAATTTTGAAATATTGTAATAGGTCTTTATAGAGAAAGGGAATAAATGTCGGCTTCTGAACACGAGTATTATGCAACTTATCCGTGGATTAATCTGACTTATATGTGGAATGTTTGTCACGCCCGGTATAGAAGCTTAATAAGGTTAGCCACGTGCTTAAATCGGTATTCGCAACATGTTCGAGGCATACGGTGCCAATTGATTTTCTCACTTTCACAATGCAGAGCTCAAGAAATCAAACTTAGATCTTGCAATCGAATTTGAATTGGCGCGAATCTGTTGTGGCAAATTAGGGAAAAACTGAACATATTATATGCAGAAAATAGATTTCAATTTCTCTTCTCATGAAAATTGAAATTTACGTTGGTTGGAGCTCAAATAAAATTACGAAATGTACTTGCAACACGTGCAAATGTATTATGGTTTTTCTTTAAATTCACGCACGTGGGTCGTAGTCTTCCATTCAGCTATTGTTTCATTTTATGAATATTTTTTATTCACTGATTTACTGCAAATGGCGAAAAGAACGACATTTTTTATTATAATGGGGACTCGTCTTTTATAATTGATTTCAAGTACATTTAAAAGATTTCAAGTGATTTTAAGGAATTTCAAAGAATTCAAGAGTTTCAAGATTTTCGAGTAGTTTGAAAACATAAAAAATGTTTTTGGATTCTTGAAAATCTGTTAAATCTCCTGAAATAGTCGGGAATTTGTTAAAATTCTTTGAAATCTTCTCTCTAAATTTGAATCAGTGAGAAATCAGTGAAATTTCACCAGAGGCGTAGACTTCTAAAAAATATTGGGGGGGCACAAATTTTGCAAGTTTTCCAACTTTTCAGATCTCCAAGTTATTTTAAAAGAAACAAAACGATGGTCGTAAAAATTGGTGTATATCAGAGTACCAACTGATCGGACAATATAATGAATTTCCAAATATCAATTTTGCTCTCTGAAATATTGGGAGGGCACGGCCCCCCCAAAATTTTTTTTGGGGGGGCAAAAAGTACCTTGCCCCCCCATAGTCGCCGCCCCTGAATTTCACTGATTCCCAGTCAAATTCCACTGAGTCACTGAAAACCAGTGAACTTCCACTGTTTCAATTTTAGGAGATTTAAAAATAACTTAAAATATTTTTAAATATCTTTTAAATCATTAAATCATGTGAAAAATCTTTTAAAATAAAAAAAAATAATAAATATTAATCTAACTGTTATGTTATATAGAATTTTCAATTTTGTTGAATTAGTTTGACCATAATAAAGTATATTCGATGGGTGAGCGTGTCACTGGAACTACGCATATGATTTTAACCCATATCGAGGAAATCTCGTGTTTTTTATTCTTTGTACTATTTTGTCGTGTTGCTCCATCATTTCTTTTTCCATTTGTTTTCATCGGCATTACGCATATTACACGTGCACATACCATGACGAGCACGCGTTTACACACATATTCCAACTGGAAGTATCCTAGACGAACCGTTGCACCGAACGGAGATGCAAATCTTAACGGTTTCGCTTCATTTGTCTAATTCGCAAAACACCCAACGAGACAAGAGATTTCGCCAGGAATTTACTTGTTTCCTTTCTTAGATAAAATCTTCTATAATTAAATAAAAACGATCGTTAATAAGCCATGTAGTTTGCTTTTTCTTTATAATGAATAAATCTAGAGAAAGGATTCCAGTAAGTTCTCTTAAATTTAATCACATCAGAGATTAAATTTTTTCTTTCAAGTAAGTTAAAAACTAGAAAAATTTTGGTTAAAGCGAGCTTAGAATGAAGTCACTTTCTCAATTTTTTCAAATAAGATATTGCAAAAAACGTCAAATTTTAATGTTTTATATAAATAGCAATAACATTAGATATAATGAACATCTTTTAAATTTCTTGGGCTCATTTTAAAGGAATTTTGAAAAAATTTTCATTTCTATGGAATCTGACAGACTTAATGGAATAATTGTAAAATTTTTTCTCTGCATTGTATGGTACATGGGTTTAAATTTGTAATTAAAATACGCGAAAAGTTCAACGTCACCTGGTCAGTATAGAAAAATAATAATAAAAATCAAATGATTGTAAATTTTAATATATTTTTGCAGTAACATCATGATTAATTATTTCTTATATTTTATAAAAATATTTTTCTCAGCTGGAAAAATATTCAAATGCACAATATTTTTGCGTCAAATTCAAGTATTCGTACAATGTCGCGTAATAATTGTATAATTATTTCAATAGGTCTGTCAAATTCCATAGATATTTACATTTAAAATGAGCCCAAGAAATTTTGAAAATGTTCATTATTTCGAAAGTTATTGATATTTTTATAAAAAATTGAGATTTAACGTTTTTTTCCAATATCTTCTTAAAAAATTGTCAAAGTGACTTCGTTCTAGGCTTATTTTAAGCAAAATTTTCATAGCTTTTAATTTACTTGAAAGAAAAAATTTAGTCTATGTAATTAAATGTAAGAGAACTTAAACGATTATCAAAAAACAGGTGAACCCAAAATTCTGACCGGTAGTCAAAAAATATATTTTTTGAATATATTATATTAAATATAATATATTATATTAGAAAAATAATTTATACAATATTTGTATTTCTTCTTTAAATGCATTTATTTTTATATCTAGATTAAAATTAATTAAATCTTAAACACATATCTAAATAACGGTATTGTGGAGGTAAATTGTGAAGTCTGTTTTTGTTTATAAAGTGATCTAATTTTTTGCCAGAAGTGGTTTGCATACTTTCCAAGGCTAGAATGGCATATTACGTGCAGACTTCATTTCCAGGTCTCGCGAAAGAAGGGAGAACGCAGCAAATAACGAAAGATGTACTTTTTTAGCCTCCTGGCAGTAGTTCAATGTCTCGTAGTGGAAGAAAGCTTCGCAATTTGTATTCTTCAACGAATTGGGTTAAGAAATTCTTCCTTTCAGAATTTTGGAACAGACACTAAGTTGATTTCACTCTTTAGCCTGATTTTTCGAAAAAATTGAGGACAGTTATAATTTCATGCAGAGTATAAATTTAATTTGTGAATTTTTATAAATTCCCTCGTGTGTACCTTGAATTAACTTCGAAGTCACAACAAACCGTGAAAATTTAAAAGCCTATTCAAATTTACACTATCTAAATTAACATTTATCTACACTTTTGACCAACTGTAAATTCTATTAATAAATCCTCTTGTATTAATGATATGCATAATTGCATATACAAGGTATCAATCTGTAATAAATTTGCGCTAATTATCCACATCACGATCTGATTTTTCCGATAGCGAGTCACTCTTGCGAGTGAAATGAGACCATGATCGAATGAAAGAGACGACTTAGACGTTAATTATGAGTGGCGTGTTTGCCTTAGCCATTTGAAAAGGGAAAAAATAAAAAGTGAAAAATTCGCGTTACGTCATCTCTTTATTTGTTCACCCACGATCTTGTCTAAATATCTTCTTCACACGAGAACTTTGTATAGTGAATATGCTGCATAATGTTTATTGTGCCATAAAACATAAGACCTCGTATTTCCTCATATGTACTTTGTATAAGCCTTTTTATAGGGAGCTTAACGAACCCATATCGTTGATTACACTGATTACGTTGATTACCTTCTTTTTTAGGGATTTAAAGCTTAAAGGCGTTAGATCCAAATTAATTAATCTAAAAATTCAATCTCTTTTTATTGAATTCAGAAAGTATTAAGCCACACTGGAGTCAATTTGATCCCAACTGAAATCAAATCCAATTTAAGTTTAGTTGACACACTGGGGTTAATTTGACCCCAAAATCAAGTCCAATTTTAGCATTTTTGAAGAAATATGGACTTGTGTCAACTACCGTTTGTTGGAAGATACCAAATAAAAAAATTAGTAAATAAATAATAAATAAGTACTGTTTTTTCAACTCCGGCAATCAAAAGATTTTTTTCCTTAAAGATATATAATATTTGAAGAGTATTCTATTCAATTTTTAGCTTTTAATATAGAAAAGTGGAAAATTTATGATTTTTTAAATGAAAATGGTCATTTTTCACATTTTTTACATTCAACAATTCTATTAATTCTTAGTAATTATCAGAAAATTTTTTTAAGTCGAAAAAGTCATTAGTCGCTTCGCAAAACTATTTTTTTTATCTGTGGGGTACGAAACACAAATGAAATTAATTTTCGTTGGCTCTCCATTTCTGTTATCGTTCTTCAACAATTTCATATAAAATTGAATTGAATATCTTCTTGGAGCTATTTAAAAATTAAAAACACCCAATTTAGAAGAATATTATTGCTTAAGTTTATTAGCCTCAACAGAGGAATCAAACTTGAATGATTTTCAGTCGATTCTTCGCCAACACGTTTCGTCTTAAATGCATGTGTCAGTCCAAGGCTGTCTCGACAGTTCACCTACCTAAGAGTCTATAATGTGTATACTTATGCTTATAGGTAACTTCATAATAAAAATAATAATGATAATAAACAGCGAATAATCGTTCGTGCGAGGAATGCATGAAGCCTGCTTATCCTATATAGAATAGAAAGGGTTAATCATTTTATGCGAGCTAGAAAGGCCAACATGTCACGGTAATTGACTTTGCTGTGTGAGGAACCTTATTAATCTTTAATTCTCTAATCATTACGATTTTTATAGTATCAGAATGTCATGCGCGCGGTAAAGCACGCGCCTTTTTCAATAATTTATGTTTATGATAATTTTTTTTTATTTTAAGATATTTTAAAGTTTAATAATTTAATTTTATAGTCTCAAAAGGATTTAAAATTAATTCAAAAAGATTTAAGGAGGGATCACATAAATTTACCGAAATTTAAAATTCCCGAAATTGAAAGTTATCGAACTTTTAAATTCACTTTAAATTGCTTAAAATCTCTTAAAATCTTTTCAGTTCTTTTGAGATATCTCTGAAATCTCTTGAAAATCTTTTCATTTTTTGATATTCTTTTAACTTCCTTTGAACCTTTTTAATATCATTAAAAATTCCTTGAAACAATTAAACATATTTTGAAATTATTTAAAAATGTTGAAACTATTTTGAATTTTTTTGAAATTCCTTAAAAATTCTTTAAAATCACTTGAAATCGTTTTAAATTCCTTAAAACCACTTAAAATCTCTTAAAATCCCTGAGGAAACCTTGATATCTTTGAAATATAATCGCAAGCTCTTTTTTAAGTTAAGATAATAATTTTATATCATTTGACATTCGTCGATTCCTTATCATCTCACTCCTTCGATAATTATATGAATTAAGAGAAAGCAAAAGTGGAGTTTTTTTTTTGCTTCAGGCGGCAATGAAATCTCTTGAAAAGATTTAATTCTTTGATGGACGGGAGTACACTATTAATCATAACATCAGCAATCGCGTGACAGGTGAAACGTTTTATGAAATGATGCGTGGAAAGTCAAGAACATAACCGACGAATGAAATTTTTTAATTTAGGGAGTGCCCGATTTTATAAGAAGTATTTTTTTAAATTATCTGAAATTAAGTTTTTAAATTATTTTCCGAATCTGATTATTCTGCGGACTCCTATTTCAATGATTTCTCTGGACCAAGTTTAATCGACTCTCGTTCGTTCGAAAATTGTGTTACACCTTTAAAAAAATGTTCTCTTATTCTATTGCCTATTCCTTATTTCAGGCAGAAACGAAAAATGAATTCCCAAAACTCGCAAAAAGGAGTTGGTCTCTACACTCAAGAGCATCTCAAATCAAAGGAAGAAAACTGATAACGACTCATCCTGTAAAAATAATCAAGGAATCCTCTCAGCTGGTCTCTCAGAATTATTTCTTTGTCCAGCAATCTGAGAATTTAAAAGATGCACAAAATTCGTCTCTACGTGGTACAGGAGCAGGAGGAGGCACCAGATGAGGAAAATTTTGACGAGCCCGATCATCCACCACCAATGATGCAACGAAGAAATTCTAGAAGACCTGGTGCAGTCAGAGTGAATGTCATTCAAAAAGACAGGAAGGCTGACTCAATTTCTCCGAAGCTGAAACAGATTCGTCAGGAGATTAACAAGTGTGACGTAAATTCCCTTGAGAAGACTCTTTCTCTGTCGAATAGACGAGGAAATCTGGTTCGAATAGAGAGTGGAGTGAGGGCTGGAAAACCCAAAATTCCACCACCTCTGCCCATAAGACACAGTACTCTAGTACCACGAAAAACTGTCTTTGCTTCACCTAGAATTAAGCAGCTGGCTCTGAATCTCCAGGAGAAGATGATTGAAAGAAATGCTAAAATTCAGGGTGAAAATATTGCAAATGGGAATGTCCAGATGTCGAATAAAAGTCTCCAGGTTGAGAATACAAATATCAAGATGGGAAGTGAAAGTGTAAAAGTCGGAAACGAAAATATCTGGATTGGAAATGGAAATCTTCAGAATATGAAGGATGATAGTATCAAGGTTGGGGTTCGCAGATTGATTAACAGGAATGAGAATTTTTTGAGAGGACTGACTCCTATTATTGAGAATCTTAACACGAATGGAGAAGTTGATGAGATTAGGAAGGTTGAGAGGCAGAAAAACGGAAATTCTTGGATTAGCAAACGTGTGTGCGAGTATGATGAATTGGAGGAAGGGCATGAAATGGAAAATGATAGAGATGGAAGATTCGATGATAGAGATGAAATCTTCGATGCTAGATCGCCAAAAATCGTGCGTGTTAAAAGTGACGTGACTCAAGATGATATGATTCAGGATGATGATTGTATCAAGATCATTGATGAAGGAACAACGACTGGGTCCATGATTCTACGCAGGAATAATAAACTCAACAGATATAGGGTGAGTTTATTTTAAATATAAACTTGTATTAAACGAAATTGATTCGAACAAAGAGTAAGAAAGACTCATGTAATAACTAGTCGGGTTGAATCAAGTGCAAGGACATCCGCGAGTGGTATTAACCTAATTGAGATCCTCAACTGATTACCTTGAATTCATTAGTCGTGCATCAAGAAACATCAGCAGTGATTTCAAAGTTTCAAGTTTACTGCATTACCTTCTTCGCTTTTCTTGAATTACAAGTTCTTTTCTTTTTATTTTTTGCATATCTTTTTATTTCTTTATTTTCATCTAATAAACATTTCGTCTTCGGGTCACTATTTTATTAGAGAAATTCGCTCTACTTAAATCGATTCCTCATATTTCATTAATAATATTATCAATAAAAAGTTTCTAGATTCTGAATTATTATACTTTCGTGGGCAATTTTATTTTATGGAAACGGTAAACAAATATTCATAGATTATTTATGACTCCAGATCATTATACATTTTTTTCATTGAAACTTAATTCTAGAAACTTTTGATAAAACTTTTTTTCAGCGATTATGAGAAGTTAAAATTGAATCTTGAGGCCACCCTATATAATTTGAAGTATGGTTGGGATTTTTTATTTGAACTTAGGTCACCCTATAGTCATTCTAAAACTAAAATCGGACCCAAAATTAACACTTGATAAAAAATAAAAACTGAAGGACTCGAATTTTTAAAGAAGGTTTTAATGCCAGGATGAATTGTAGCGAGGTAACGCAGAGAGAATTAGCATTACGAGGTGCATGCACTCACATCAAGCATCGTGATACGGGTTGAAAAAGAAAAAGGGGAAAGAACAAAAAAAAAAAAACAAAAAAAGTTAAGGAATTAAAAATAAAACTCTGAAGAGACAGAACAGGCTTGAACAGCGGGATATCATTAAACCCCGAACCAGAGAAGGGTGTAATAATCGCCTGGTTATCACCATGATGTATAGCCAAAACGTAATAAATCTGTTATATTTATTACAGTGAATCTTTCTTCAATGAAATCGATTCGTTATGCATGCGGTATTTCCATTCAGAGCGCATTGCACACGCTCACAACCGGCATCATAAGTTGTGCAAACATTGGCACCGAGTTGTGCAACTTCATTGGCCATGGTCACGATATGCCTTATTGCTGATATTAGATTCATAAATTAATTAGAAATCAAAATCCAATCATTACCAAATCGACAATCAATGATAAATGACAGTGTGTGATAAACGCTCCTTAGAATATTTAACATTATATCTGCAAATGTCCTCGAACCAAAGTATTTTTGTTTTTATGAGCTAGTGTGTTTTGCATTTTTTCTTTAGTGAAAGTCTTGTCAGGAATTTTTTAAGTGGAGGTCTTTGTTCGAATTCTCTGTTGAGTTATGCAAATTTCTCGAATTTAGAAGTATATTGTTATTTTGTAGGTCGAATTTTTTCGTTCTTTATAGATTGGCTCGTATAAATAAAATTTTCTATTCGAATATCAAATTCTCAAAAAATACAACTCGTTTCACGACAGGTCTCAACTTGAGTGAAAACGGGTGACTGGACACGAATATGTGGTCAATTATTGTCTATCGACTGTTTATATGTATATGTATATGTATAATGTATATGTATATGTATATGTATTTAGACAACCACACGCAATATTATTTTGCCGCTCCCCTTCACGAGAAAATTCCTTTTTGCATATACAATAGACACTAGTGTCTTAAAGGTGAAAAATAAGCCTTAGAAGCTAATATGGCTGATCATCTCGCGACTTTTAAATTTTTCCCGCTTACCTTTCGTGCAGTTGTTATTAATCATGTATGATTGATCATTCACAGTCAATAACATATTTCTTGTTTGAAAATAAATGATAAAAAAAATGTATTTCAGTGATATATAATCGGGAGAAAACATTTAGATGGGAGTCTGCAATTAGGGGCCCTAAATTCGAGCTCAGTTCGTCGATTATACGAAAAACAAGTCTCATTTAACCCTCCTTTTTAAGTCCCACGATCTTTTGGGTCGTCATTACTCGGTAATCATTTGAAATAAATGACCGGCTTCGCGTTCTTATAACCTCGACGAAATACGAATTACCAGTTTTGACGAATGCCTGTGTATACCAGATACCTATGTACTTAAAGTTTCACCTCTCCTTCGGCTTTAGTTGTAAATTTCAAACGATTATTCCTTTCAGAGAGAAAGAAGCAAATTGTCCTCGATGCTAATTGCCCTTTATTTCAGTGAAAGAATGTAAAATAGTTTCTGTGAATGCGATTTTGATTATGTTATGTACTTTCTATCCTGCCTTACGTAGTTTAGAAGAAAGGAAAGAATTATTGGAATTTTTACAATTATTTACATATATTAGACAGTAATTATAATATGGCATATTTTGTAAATACTAACATACTCTACTTTTTATAATTACTCGAAATATCAAGAAAAATAATTAGATTGCATATAAATTGTCAATTTCCTGCTTTTTTTTAGGGTGGTCACATGTTAGGGAAGTCAGGAAAGTCAGGGAAAATAGAAATTGACATTTATACTAACTATGTTATTTTTGTCGTATTGCTTATATAGATTTTATAGTTTATTTAACAAATTTTAGAAAATTTTCAAGGATTTCGAAAGATTATAAAGAATTTCCAGGCATTCTTTGTGATTCTTTGGGTTTCTAATGGTATCAAGAGATTTTCAATAATTTTAAAAGATTTGAAGAGGTTTATAAGAATTTAAAAGGATGTTTTTTATTGGATGTTTTTATTGTATGTTTTTATTGTATATTTTTATTGGATGTTTTTTATTGGGTTTTTGGGTTTTAAGACACTTTTGTGATTATTTTAGTGTGATTTCCATAGGGGGTGGTTTTTAGGGTTGAGACCGATCATTCTCACCCCATCTATTATTTTGGGGATTATTAAAGAGAATTTTCCACGTTTCGAAATCCAATGTTTTTTATTGGGTGTTTGGGTTTTAAGTCGATTTTTACTGATGTTCGAAGAGTCTTTTATCACTAGGGGTGGTTTTCCACCCCCGTAATTAAAAAGTTTGGGATTTTTTTGTATAGAATGTGTTTTTAAGACACCACAAACTATTCTCACTGGAAGAAAAAAAAAGAATATATTTTTTTCATCGTTCATTTGAACGTTCAGAACTATTCAGTCATTTATGAGATTTTAAGGGATTTTATGGTACTTTAAATATTGTAGTTAAATTTTAAGGAATTTAGAGATGCTTTTAGGAATTTAAAAAAATCCCAGCGAATTTTAAAGTTCCTTGGGGAATTCTGAGATATTTCAACAAAATCTTTTTTTTTAAATCTGCAGATTTAAAAAAAAAAGATTTTGTTGGATTTTAAAGGATTACATGAAATTTTAAGAGATTTTTAGGAATTTTAAAAGATATTGAAGTTTTTCGTGGATTTAAAGGATTTTAAAGGATTTTTAAAAGATTCCGTGGGATTCTATAGGATTTCAAAAGATTTCACTAAATTTCAAAAGATTTAAAGTGATATGCGAAAATTTTGAACGATTTCATATTATTAAAAACTTATTCGCATTTTTAATACGTTTCTGTCAGGGAAATTTGTCTGAAAGTCAGGAAATGTCAGGAAAATTGAAAAATTGAATATTGTGGCCACCCTGAATAAGTAAGATTTAACAAATTCAGATTCAGAGAATATTCAGCTAATAATCTCTAATTCTAATTTCTATCAAAGAAATATAATCATATATGCATTTCTTCCTGAAGTAATTTCTCAGCATATCAAAAATCAATTCTCTCTGATCGATAGTTGTGTGAGGTTGCAGATCCTATTGAGGCTTCTTCACCTCGTCATTCCTTACCTTTCCCCATGTGGCGAAACAGGTAGATGTTGATCTTCGCGTTCGTTGAGAGCAAGTACCGCGGGGCATTATGGGATTGCGAAATGAAATGTCAACCGAATATCTCGCGCCCTCTTCTTATTTGCTGCACTCGCCATTGAGTAGAAAGTGCACTTCGTATCTTCGTTAGATGTAATTCCATTATTGCATAGCTCATCACATAGCTATAAATTTCTTCTTCACGTTAATTACCTTCTGATATATACAAGCTGGCTTTGACAGATTGATCAAAATCTCATAATTCAAGTTTTAGCGACATTCTTACTGCAGTTCTTTCTACCTGTAATTGAAATCATCTTTTACTTATAATGTACCATATATCGCATTAATATTCCATTTTTCTCTGTGATTACAAACTAAAAATCATGCTATCATGCATATCAAAGCTTCATTGACATTTCATTCGAGTGAATCAGAATTCAGAAAAGTTATCAAACTTATATCAAAAGATATATACGTATATCCTACTTGACCATTAATTTGGCACCTGCAATTATCAGTCTTCTGTCGGCAATATCGAAAAGGCATATTTTCACTTTCGATGAGAAACCGGTTGACTGCGGAAGTGCTTTCTTCTAGCCCCAGGGAACTGGGGACTTATAATACAAACTTCTCGTTTGTATCGAATTTTTACTTCAATAATTTCCTCATGCATATTACATATTCGTTATGTAAAGGTAGATTGTGAGTAAAAAATGTGAAAGCATTACAAAAATAAACGACACTTGCGCTAAGGACATGGATTCTTGAATGATCAGAAAACTTTTATTATTGCATTTCATAAAAGATATATTCATATTTTATTTACATGAGACTGGTTTTTACTAAAAGAACAAAATGTCATTTAGTATTTTTAATTTTATAACCAATTACAGGATTGTGAAATCTGACTGCAATTTAACAACTCATCGCATTCTAATAACAAATGTTTAGCAATTTTACACTTTACAGCAGAAAGTAATTTGTGAGATTTGATATTCTAATCAGTGAAAAAAGCTGACTTAAAAATACATTTTCTGTTTCTCACACTGCATTATTTACTTCAAAAGGAAAGTTAGATCGCAGAAATTGATGCCTTTCGCCAATCTGAATATTACAAAGCATACCTTTTACACCTGCTGTATGTGAGTTATATTATTCCAGCCGTGCACGTGCTGCAAATTCCTAACACGTCTATATTTGTATATATGATGTTGCGTAAACGTAAACTGAAATATTTCTCGCATTGGGAAGTCCGAATTCCTGACGAAAGTTTCGGATAGAAAAAATTCTGTCCTTTTTGGATATTTTATTTTATTTTGGAATTTTTATCCGAATAGAACAGTTTCAGTCCGATGTAATCCGAAGTCGAACCAAAGAATCCTATCAGAATGAATCCGAGGTCAAACTAAGGATTCTTATCTGATTTAATTCGATCTAATCCGAAATTTAAACAAGCATGCCAACTCTGGCAAAAGTTTCTAATTGAAATTTATTCCGGAATTTGTGTCCTAATCATTCCGAAATTTGTGTCCGAATCAAAAAATTTTGAAATTTTGAAATTCGAAACTTTCGCCAGAGGACCTAACATCGGATTGAAAAACATTCAAAGTTTTTTCGGATTGGTATAAGATTCATTCAGTTTGAGGTCAGATTCAATTGGATTTATTCAGTTTGATGCCGTATTCATTCGGATTGAACTTTGAAAAGATTTATGGAGTACGTGAAAAAGATTCCAAAAGATTGCACAATCTTTCCGAATGAAGTTCGGATACATTCAGATTGAAATATGAGTTCAGCTTGGTTTCGTATTAATTCGTTTGGTTCGGATAAAAATTCCGGAATAATTCGGAAAATTTCGGATTGGTTCGAAATGAATTTCAATCCGAAACTTTCGCCAGGGATCTTTTATAACACTGATTTCAAATGTCACCAGTTAATTATCGGATTTGCATAAAGAGAGAAAACGAATTCACTATACAAGATACAATTGCGAAAAGGGCTTATTACATAACGTAATAAGTAGAGTCATTAACATCGAGGTCGATTATGGGACTGAAAATGATCTTCAAATGTTTTATCAGAAATGGGAATTACGAAATTATGTATTTCATTTGCTTGAAGTTAAATTGAAAAGTATTTAGGGACATGAAAGTAACTTATACATATTGTGTGAAATAATTATTATATCATAACTCTATTGCAGACTATTGCCTTATTATTTATTTTTCAATTAATTTGTCATATTGGAAGCTTGTCCCAAAATTTGCAATTGACATACTGACTTTGATTCAAGGTTTAGATAACTATACCGTATTTACAACAAACCAGCTTTCTAACACGTAGAAGGCAACACGTTTTATATGAGTCGAGTTTAAATCCCAATGAGCGAATTGAAATGCATTCAATGATAAAGACAAACTTCCCGTAATAGTTTCCATAGAAAATAGTTAAGTATTTATAGCTATGAGCCTTCAAATACCTAATTAAATCTAGGAAACTCTTAAAAATGTTATTACTCCAGAAGAAAGTATTCCATAGCTCATATTTTATTTGGTAATTAACATGGAAGTTATTTGATTCTTTAAAAATTATAATAATTATGTATAATTATATCTTTCACCGCAGATTGCAATTCAATTTCTTGCAAAAATTTAAATCTTACCCGCGTTTTCGAATAATGCTATTTCAAGGTCAAGAACTATGTCGTGATCGTAAGAAAATTTTTGATCGCAATTTACTTTCTCCTATTCAACAACTTGAGTGATGGGTTTCTTGTTCGCTGGAAAACTCGTGTTCGGTCTTATATATCACGGAAAAGAACTTGTACTTGAAGTTTAAACCATATAAGTGGCAGTTAAAAGCGAAAGTATTCCTGACAGGTTTTATCTATTCGAAGACTTTTTGTCTTAAATGTATGTAAGCGGTCAGTCCAGAAGTAAATATCTTTTTAGCATGTGTTTCCGATGCAGGAATGTAGTTTGTGTTCAAATTAGGAGTCATGATCAGTGCCATAAACATACATTCCATTTGACAAAACATTTATTTATTTAGAGTAATTAAGCGATTGTAATATTTAAATTTCAAGGTTTCACGTACTGTTTATATGCCGCACTAATTCACCTTTATTACTCTCTAGTCTCCTTAAAAATATATCGCCTCTTTTACTTCTTTTTTCTAATATTCCGCCTATCTTAAACAAGTGGTGTCACGAAATGTCTCGAATATCTCGCATATACATTGTTGTTGCAAACCTGATTGGCTTTTGAATGAATTCAAGCTGAAAGAAGAAAAACAAACTATAATGGTGCAAAAAAATTTCACGAAAAACTTCGAAATCCCTTAAAATTCGTTAAGATTTCTTAAAACTCCCAGGAATCTCTTAAAAACCATTAAAAATCGACAAAAATCATTAAAATCATAAATCTTAAAATCGAAATTAAAATTCGCAAAACTCTCTAAAAATCCCTAAAAACCTCTTGAAATTTCTTAAAACATATAAAATCTCTTAAAATCCTTAGAAATCTTATCAAATTCTATGAAATTCTTAAAAATTCAACAAAATCTTTTAAAAATTATAAAAATATCTTAAAATTTTACACCTTTCAAAATATTTTTAAATCATATATGATTTGAAATTCCTCAATAAAATTACCTGATAAACTTCAACATTCTTTAAACCCCATAAAATATTTTAAAACTCATAAAAATCCCTTGAAATCTCTTAAGATTTGTGAAAACCTCTTCCCAGAAATGACTTCCTTTAAAATCTATTTGTATTATTAGAAATCCTCAAAAAATTCCACGAAATCATTAAAAATTCTTCAACATTTTTTAAAAATTATAAATATATCTTGAAATTCAATAAAATTATTAGAAATCTCATAAAATACCATGAAATATTTTAAAATTTAACAAATTTTTTATAAAACTCATCGAAAACTCCTAAATTCTTTTAAAATTCCTTAAAATCCTTTAAGATTTCATGAAATCCTTAAAAATACACAAAATCTTTTAAAAATCAGAAAAACCTCTTGAAATCCCTGAAAATTTGACGATACACTCAGAAAAAAGTTTGTTTGAATCAAACAAACGTATCATTGATATAGGGTCAATCAAAAAATATCTTTGAATTAAACAAAATTTGTTTGAATTAAAAAAAATTTGTTTGATTCAAAGAAACTTTTTTTTAATATGATGAAATCAATTTTTTTGAGTTAAAGACAATTTTT
>CAJFCP010000036.1:306198-371965 GCA_904066005.1 Synergus itoensis | reverse complement strand
CGAAACTAAATTCATTCTTATGGTAAGTGAAAAATGCCTTTAAAACATATCAATTAAAATTATTTAAGTGTTGTTAAATATTTTTTTGATTTCGAGAATTATTGATAAGGGTTGAAGTCACTTTTATCCTTTTATTCTTCTTCTTCACAGACGCCAGGGTGAACGATGAATAATTCATTTTCTGAAAAAAAATATTAGATATTAATCTTTTATCGAATCAGATAACTATTTTTAACAAATAGAAAAATATGGAATTTGTAAATCATAGAGTTGTTTTATATTACTGATAGAGGGCACAAACGATTGTTCATTCATTCAACCACTCTAAGACAACACTTTTTAAGATTATATATTATTAATTATTTAATTACATATAAAAATCATTATTTAACGCACCTGCATTTTCATTTCCAAGTTCTTTCGCTGTAGATACTGCACATTCGAATTCACATATATTGCTATAACTATTGCCATTACTGGCACAAACTGGATAGTAAATTCTTGAACATGGGCAGGCTGCTTTTGTCATCATAACTGCGAGGGCCAGAACCAGAAATACAATTGTAAAACGCATTTTTTCTGAAAATTCAAGCACTTTATTGACATTTCTTAAGCACGGTTCCTTCACTTTTACATATATGTATAGAAATTTATAATTTATAATCAGATAAGGTAAACACACCAGTAATCGTCACCTTAAGCAAAATGAAAGATTTTAATTGTTTATAATATCATGTAAAACACGATTCCAATTTTCGGAAATTACTGAAGTAATTAGAGTATATTAAAAAAAAAATATATTTATAAATTATTCTTACGATGAGACAGTTAATTAATCTTACCTTCTTTAACTCGTGATAAATATTTGAGAAATTTAATTCTTTAGTCAGTCAACAAATACTTTGATCGAACTGAGGTGATCTGATCATCTTTTATTTTCTTAAGTTCATCGTTAAAAAAATAAAACGCATGCCTTACACTTTTTAAGAAACAACTAGTGTCGCCATTTGTTGACTCAGAGCTTTCTTAAAAAAATAAATAAACCTCATAATATTTCATTTTATTTTCCTTTTACAACGAATTTAAAAAAGCACGTGGCTTCCTAGGGGAAGGGGAGGGGGGAGTCAATGAGAATGCCACTGTGTACTACATGTAGAAAGTGCCTTTTCTTGTAAATTATAATTATTTAGCGCCCTTTTTTAATGAAGATTTTTTCGTGTCATACCTTAAATAAAATTTTAAAATTAAAAAAATAACTTTGCATAATGTGTGATGTATATAAAAGTGCGAATCATTTATAGGGACAGTTGTATTTCATAAGCAGATAATAATTTAAGGAGAGAGTATTTTTACAATTATTACAAAATTTTCGTTTCTTTATGTTTTCCTTTTTAACCGTCTTATCAATACTAATTTATGCAACTTTGTATATACAGCTAAAATATTTAATTTAATAATTTTTAAATTAATTTTATTAATTAATTTATTAATTAGATTAATTTAAAAAATTATTAAATTAAATTAAATTAATTATTAAATTAATTAAAAATTAATTAATTAATTAAATTAATTTATTTATTTATTTTTAATTAATTTAATAATTAATTTAATTTAATTTAATAATAATAATAATAATTTAATTTAATTAATTTAATTAATTTAAATTTAAATTTTAAATTTAAATTTTAAATTTAATTTTAAATTTAATTTTAAATTTAATTTTAAATTTAAATTTAAATTTAAATTAAATTAATTTAATTAATTAATTAATTCAAATAATTCAATTAATTTAAAAAATTACTAAATTGAATTAATTAATTAATTTAATTTAATTAATTTAATTAATTAATTAATTAATTAAAAATTATTAAATTAAATTAAATTAAATTAATTATTAAATTAATTAAAAATAAATTAATTAATTAATTAAATTGATTAAATTAATTAAATTAAATTTAAATTTAATTTAAATTTAATGTAAATTTAATGTAAATGTAAATGTACATTTAATGCACATATTCATTACATTCAGTATTGAATATTACTATAATGTATCTTTTATTTCCTTCCTATATACCAAGTTTAACCTCTGTAAAGTTCATTCTTTTTTTCTGAACATTTTCCACGATAAGCAACCTTTACTTCTAACTCTGAAAAAATATATAATATAATATAAAGAGTTATATAACGTTTAAATAATATATATATATTTTTTTTCCATACCTTTAGTTGATTTGTCACTAGTCGCTTCTCTTTTAGCATCGCTAATTATACAATTTAATACACATTCGTTATTGTAAGTTTTCCCATCAGTGCCACAAACATAATCCAAGTCTCTAAAGCAAGCACATTCTGGATTTTCTTCTTGGTTTGGACGACAGGGTTCATAGTAAATAATGTGTAGTTCTTTTTTTAGGAAAAAAAAAAAAAAAAAATGTTAATCATTTACAGCTTGATAAAAAATTTTTTAAAGCTTTTTAATGTATATATATAAATAAAGGCTTTATTGAGGGTCTTTTTTAAATTAAGTACTATATTTTTCATACCTGGAGTTGACTCTTCATTATTTTTTTCTTTAAGATCGTTTAACGCACACTTAAATTCGCATTCATTGCCGTAAGTTTTACCATCACTTCCACAAACGGGAATGTACATTTTGTGACAAATGCATGCCTCAGTCATGATCAATGATTGTGAGTGTGAGATGGCCACTGACAAAACAATAATTAGGCAATGCATTTTCCTTGAAAATGAACAAACTTCTTAATATTTGTGGAAAATCAGTTTGCTTTTATAAATTTGTATAAAATCCTCTGATTAAGGGCATCTATACTTTAATTTTAATTTAAATTTGTAACAGACTTCGGAAATAATAAAAATGTACAAAGAATCACCTTGAAAATTAGATCAACAACGAGTGGCAAAAATAGTATGTGAATTGGAAATTCTTAAATTAACAATTGTTTGACAATTATTAGAATATTTAAATTCTGTTTGTTTAACATAATGCAATATTAAGACTATATGTATAGTCATCAAAATTAATAAATCTACTGTAAAACTCTCTTAAATCATCAAAATCTAGCGTGAAAAATTGTGTAGTGAATTTTGATGCTTGCCGAAAGTTAAAACTGTATTTCCCAGAGTTGTTTTCCTTTAAAATTGTATAGAAAGTGGAGTATTTCTATTTGCGATCAGATCGAAGCGATACAAAATCACAAGTTTATGACTCATTAATTGGACGAGTTTCTCTCGATGCTTAATGAGTCAAGTGTATTTCATAACTGAATCTGTAAATATTTTTAATATTTGCACATAGTCGGACACCAAAACATACATATAAGTGTGCTAAAGTTCAGGCGAATTGAGAATCTTGAAAAGTTCGTGAACTTTCAGTAATAATTGGTTGATTATAGCTCATTACGTATAGTACTCTGATCTTTCGTTCTTTTAGTCAATTCAATCATCAATTAAAAGTTTAAAGGACAATTAATTTCGTAAATAATTCTGTGTATCATAAATAACTTATTTAGACATTTTTACATTTTACAAAAAGATAAAAATGCCTTTTCTTTTGATAACTCTACTTTATAATAAGCAATGACGAAGTATGGTTCGTTTAATTTTTTGTCGTAATTATACAAAACCGAATACAACCAGAAATGCCTCAAAAAACTCCAGACACCACTTGAGACGCTCTTCGTCGATTTTCCGACTTCACACCTTTTTTCTCACCCTTTTCAAATTAATCTCGTCCTAGCTTTCTATAGAAATGTGATTCTACCCCTTTTTAAGACCAGGAGTCATAACTTTTACAAAAGTTGACTTTTTCATCCACCTTCGGTTGAATATACCATTAAAATTAAATTTGAAAATATGTATATACTTTTTAAGATCATAAGTATTATAATTTTCCAAAATTTAATCATTAAATATAATTGTTCTTATTTTTTTGTTTCAGGTAAGTGTGCTTTCTTTAAGGTACATTTTATTGGAAAGCTTGTGATTATTAATTGTGAGTAAATTAGGCTATTTATTTGATTTTATTGATTTTTGATTATTTTTGATATTATTAATAAATTAGAATTTTTTTTATCATAATATGTCTGAAGTTAACTAAAGCGGTAAATTTTAGAAGCAATAAAATTGGTTTTGGTTCGCGATACTCAAAATAGACCATTGATAAAATAAATAAAATTGTGGCGGAAGAGCTAGATAATGCGAACTTCCGGCCAACTGCAAACCGACGAAATTACGATAACAGCCTCGTGCCAATTTTCTGTCGAAAATTCGGGATATCTTCTCGTTGAATATTTTCCAGCAATGAATCTTTTCTATATATGAATATTAAAGAAAATATACACCTGGGAAATATTAAAAAAAAAAACGTTTACTGTGATTAAATATCATTTTTATTCTTTTTGCATTACCGCGTAAAACAATATATTTATTTTTACTGTACTTTTACTGCTACTAAAGAAGTCTCTTGAAACAGAAAACTTTTCTTGACACTTCTTGAAACTACATCTAAAAAGTCATTAACTCGAGACTCGGAACCATTAAATGCCACTTTGATGTGTGATCTCTTCTAGGTTTATTTTATTTTGGTGCTCAGTTTCTGTCCATAGACCTATCATGGCCAGATGAGTCTCTATTTTCATCAAAAAAATAATCAGTACATCTAAATTTGCTTTCAAGACGAACTGCTCTTTTTATGCCTACATATAAACATTTTAGATCACTCTGATACATTAATAGCGCCTGATGAATATTTAAAGTTATTTTGAAATAAATAATATTATATTATTTACATAAGTATATAATTATATATTCTCTTTTTTTAAATGAACATTTTCTCTATTTTCATCTAAATGAAATGCTTGGCAAAGTGCGTCGTCCCGAGTCGAGTTAATGAATTAAATTCTTGTATGCAGGTAAAAAGAAAATAAGTAAATTCATGCAAAGTTGTTGGATCGATAGATGTGCGCAGCGCACAATCATTTAAAAGAGGAAAATGTGTTCGCACCTCACCCTGATGACCATGAAACTGAAGTTTTAAACGTTTACGTCAACGAAAAATTATTTTCTTGTAAAAACGACGAGACATAAACTCTGAATGCGCTAAATGGTTCCATTCGATGTCAAAAGACACACAAAACAGTTTCAACCCCCTACCACACTAGGATCATCCCCAAATCACCCCCTAAGTACAAAAAAAATCATAAAAATTCCGCTAATTTCAAGACCTAAAATTTTATTCTCCTAAGGAAGCTCAAAATAGTTTCATCCACCTAAACCCCTAGATTTACTCTCAAAATCAACCCCTAAGCACAAAAAAATCATAAATCCCCTAACTTCGAGACCTTAAATCTGATTGCGCTAAGTGCTTCCATTTGTTGTCCAAAGAACTCCAAAATAGTCTCATCCACCTAACCCCCTAGGTTCATCCCCAAATCATCCCCTAAGTACAAAAAAATCATAGTAATTCCGATAACTTCAAGACCTAAAATTTTATCGTTCCAAATGGGTCCATTTAATGTCCAAAGAAGCCCAGTACAGTTTCATCCACCTAACTCCCTAGGTTCAGACTCAAAATCAACCCCTAAGTGTAAAAAAATCATTATAATTCCCCTAACTTTGAGACTTAAAATTTTATCCTTCCAAATGGGTCCGTTTAATGTCAAAAGAAGCTCAAAACATTTTCATCCACCTAACCCCCTAGGTTCATCCTCAAAATCAACCCTTAAGCTAAAAAAAAATCACTAAAAATCCCAAAAATTCCAGACCTAAAATTTTATTATTTAAAATGGGTTCATATAATGTTAAAAAAGGCCAAAAACAATTTCATCCACTTAACCCTCTAGGTTCACCCTCAAAATTAACGCCTAAGGTTAGGGGTTGATATTGAGGGTGAACCTAGGGGGTTAGTTGGATAAAAATGTTTTTCCCTTCTTTGGACATTAAATTGGACCCATTTGGAACGATAAAATTCTAGGTCTCGAAGTTTGGAGTTTTTTAATTAATTTTTTCGTACTTAGGGGTTGATTTTGTGGGTGAACCTAGGGGGTTAGGTGGATGAAACTGTTTTTTTTTGTAAAAACTTCTCTATATTAAAGAAAACTTCCTTTTCTTTTAAACTATGTAATTTTTTTCATTCAAACAAAGTTTATTTGCGATTCAAAGAAAATTATTTTGAATTATTTTAATTCAAAGAAAGTGTTTGTTTAATTCAGAAAGAATTTGTTTGAATTAAAGAAATGTTTCTTTGACAGTACTTATATCTATCAATACTATAATTTCTCTGATTCAAAGAAAGTTTCTTTAATTCAAGAAAGTTTTCTTTTTGGGTGAGGAGAAAATCGAAAATAAAAATTATAGAAATTGTTCAATTTTCGATGAGACTGAAGTTTGCAACTTTTACGATAAAATTCAAAATCTGGTGAAAAGTGCCCTGGCGAAAGTTTCGGATTGCGAATTGTTTCCGAACCAATCCGCATCATTCCAGAATTTGTATCCGAATCAAACAGTTTTATTCCGATTGAATCTGAAGAGATTTTTCAATTTGGATCAATCCGAGGGCCATTCAAAATCAATTCGAATTTGTAATCCGAATGAATCCGATCAATCCGAATTATTTAATCAGAATTCATCCGAATTTTCAATTCGAATGATTCCAGTCAATCCAAATCAGTTTGAATGAATCCGGTCAATTCGAATGATTCCAAAAGTTCGGATTCATTCAGATGAAAGGTTTAGATTGATTTTAATGGGCCCCAGTTTGATTCAGATTGAAAATTTCCTTTGGATTTGATCGGAATGCACCCCCCCCCCCCTTGCATTTGGAACTCACCCTACTTCATCCCTTAAAATTAAAAAATCTACCTAAATTAACGTCATTAGTTTTGGTTAAAATTTTATTGCTGATAATAATTCTTTTCAATTCTAAAAAACACCCCAAAAAGTTTTATCCTCTCCTAGCTCATTTGGAACTCATCCCATATCATCCCTTAGACTTAAAAAATTCACCAAAATTTCTATAATTCCTGGTGTCAAAATTTTATTGTCGATAATAAGTCTTCTCAATGCTGAAAAACATCCCAAAATGTTTCATCCCTTTAATTCATTTAAAACTCACCCCCATATCATTTCTTAAACCAAAAATTTTTTGGTGAATTTGAGATGAGTTCCAAATAAGCTAGGGGACTAAAACTTTTTGGGGTATTTTTTAGTATAGAAAAGAATTATTGTCAGCAATAAAAGTTTAACCAAAACTAATGACGTTAATTTAGGTAAATTTTTTTATTTTAAGGGATGAAGTAAGGTGAGTTCCAAATTCACAATGGGGTTGAAACTTTAGTGGGCCATTTTTCCCACTCTATACAACTTTCCACCAAAAAAATGTTGGATCTGGTGTGTTTTAGAAAAAAGAAAAATTTGTCATTTTCGTTTATTGTGAACATTGCAAACTTTAGTATCATCAAATTTCGATGCATTTTTGTTAAAATTTTTTGCCATATCTGAAAGTCCAAAACATTGCAATTTATATGTTTATGTTGCAAATCTCTCTACTTAAATTTATTCTCTCGCTAACCTTTTCGCAGAAATTCTATCTCAAGAGAGTCCCTTTCATGCAAGCACGTTCGCCATTAACATGTAAGAGTGTAATGCACAAGAGTGTAAAGTGCATATATTGCATGTAGGTGTGTATATAGTCGGGAATGCAGACATGCATAATTCTGCATAAATACGTTGCAGGCCTGCATATATTCTCGCGAGTTCGTGGAAATCTACCCAGGTGTTCCAAGTGAATGAGGGAGATGATCTGTTTAATCAACAGAACGCGTTTTCATATAGATATATAGATAGAAGCGATTGCAGTAGTTGTCGCTGATCAACAGTGGTTAACTTTGTCTGATAGCGTTCATTAAAATTATTGCTTTGATTTATACCCGTCGCAATATTCGAGTCCACGATTTCCGCACAATAGACTTCATTTTGTACTTCAAAATGTGTTCACTATATATTATCACTCTGCAATCACTTTTCCGGTAAGAAAGTATATGCACTGATAATATGATATATAATTTGATATAAATTATAATTAAATTGATCATTTCAAGTTTGGTCAAATTCACAACGCTATCTTTGAGTCCAACTTAATTCAGTGACGTTTTCTGTGCACATTTTAATTCTATAGATATTATACAAAATAAAGTCTATTTAATCCGGTTTAATGCCTGAAGTTAATCTCGAAAGTTGAGGTCAATTTAATTTCTGTAAAGTGTAGTGTCAACATTTTAATCCAGAAAAAATCCTTTCAGCTTAAAATTAACACAAAGCAAATAATTCCACAGCTTTAATTTAATTTAATTTCACACTTTGAATAAAAGCAATTTTAATTCACTTCTTTTTACCGGGTTGTTAAAAATGATGCCTTTTGTTTTATATAGTGGAAGACTGTAGCTCAGTTTTTAAAGGTGACACTGGATAAATTATTTTGTGATTCGTAATTTTTTTTCTGCTCGAAAATACAGTTTAAATTTTTATACGGTTCACCGGGCAAAACTATTGTAATGAACAGGAGAATAAGAACTATTTTTTTTTGCTCAGTTGAAAATTAATAGACGTGATTCTATTGACGTCACTATACTCTAGCTGTGGTATCAATTATTCTGCGTTTTATGACCTCATCATATGACGTTCCTCTCTTCCGGTGAAGCCTCGCCCTCTCAGCGAACGTCGTGCTCATACTAAAAATTTTGAACATGTGTCCTAATGAATATATTTATATATGCGTGTTTGTATTATATCTCTGATGGATAATTAGATGTTTTCGACATAAGTGTATTGAAAGTGAATATTTAATATTAAAAGTAAATATTTAATATTTAATATTTAAAGTAACAAGTTTTTCAAATTGAACGACATTCAATTTAGGATTCATGCAAATATTTAAAATTATTATTAGAGCGGTATTGTCAGAAAGACACAAGATAAAATCGTGTAAATTGAAAAGATTAATGATTACGTGCATGTTGTCATACTCATATTATCAAACATACAACTCATACTCGATAAAATGTATACCATATCGGAATCAACGACTCGAGAAACAAAAGCTATTAAGATTCCATTTCGATTTTCCTTTCGGAGGAAAAATGTATTCAAAGTTCATTTTATATAGTGCTGCATTTTCTAGGTAAATAAATTAAGGAAAAAAGGAG
This sequence comes from Synergus itoensis, assembly GCA_904066005.1. Classification (NCBI taxonomy): domain Eukaryota; kingdom Metazoa; phylum Arthropoda; class Insecta; order Hymenoptera; family Cynipidae; genus Synergus; species Synergus itoensis. The sequence goes on along the minus strand of CAJFCP010000036.1, from coordinate 362,741 downwards.
GAAAAAAAGGATATAGGAAAAGGCAAAGGAAAAGTTTTGCAATATAAATTCTTGACTCAACTTTATGTTGGGGTGCAGTCTTTTGAAAGAGACAGATTGGAATAGAACAAAATCGAAACACTCCCCTCTGCTGAAAATGAATGAATTGTACTCTAAATAACAACATCCTGTCTGAACAAAACCACAAGGGGATGTCGATTTTATACCATATGGACGAAACTAATCCCGCGATTCAGGGCGTGAACTTATTATTAGATTCGTGATTCACTGAAAATTAGTCAAATTTTGGAGTACTATATAAACAAGAAAGGAAAATTTTTTTTATTCGTAAAAGTGAATCATCATCATTCACTGCAGATTGGATAAATCAAGAATTTTATATATGAGATATAAATTTAATGAAATATCATGTCTATTATGCCGTTTTCACAAGAAAGAAAAATCTTTAATAACATAATCACTTCTTGGTATTCAAATGCTTTATCACATTAATTAAGCAATTCCGACTAATCTAAGCGATTCAAGAAAAGCAAAATGCATGTCAATTGCACGGTGCTAATATTGCACGTATATTAATGTTTTTCTATTTATTATCTTTAAACATTTAGGAAAATGTATATCTTATGTATACATATTTTTTACTTTATTATATCCCAAAAAAAGTTACACTACTTAATTATATTCAGGGGGTGGCCACATGTCAGGGAAATCAGGGAAATGCGATTAGATGTCAGGGAAAATAGAAATTGACATTTATGCTAACTATGTTATCTTTGTTTTATTAAATATGTAACTTTTATAGTTTATTTAACAAATTTTAGAAACTATTCTAAGAATTTCAAAGGATTATAAATCATTTACAGATATTCTTTGAGATTCTCTAGGTTTCTAATGATTTCAAGACATTTTCAATAATTTTAAAGGATTTTAAGAGGTTTCTAGCAATTTCTAATAATTTTAAGTGATTTCAAGAGATTTTTCTGATATTTCAAAGATTTTGTGAGAATTTTAAAGGGTTTCATGGAATTTGATAAAAGATTTTTTAAAAAATTGTAAAAAAAATAATTGATTAAAATTAATTAATTAATTAATTAAAAAATTAAAATTAATTAAAATAAAATAAAAATAAATAATAAAAAATAAATAAATAAAATAAATAATAAATAAATAATAATAATAAATAAATATAATAATAATAAATTAATAATTTATTATTAATAATAAATAATAAATAAATAAATAATAAATAATAAATAAAATAAATAATAAAAAATAAAATTAAATTAAATTAAAATAAAATTAATTAATTAAAAAATTAATTAATTAAAATAAAAAAATAAAAAAAATATTCTAGGAATTTTTAGAGATTTTCATGAATTTTAACATGGATTTCAGAAGATTTACGAGTTTGAAAATTTTTGTGTAATTTTAAGGGATTTCATGGAATTTGAAGACATTTCTTATACTTTTAATGGATTTTAGAGGATATAAAAGGGATTTTAATTGTTATCGTAGAATTTAAAAGAATTTCAAGAAGTTTTTGGAAATTTTAAGGGATTTACACGAATTTTAAGTTTTTCGAGGAATTTGAAGTATTTTAAATGATTTTGAGGAATTTTAAAAAGATTAGGGAAAATTTAAGGGATTTCATGGAATATTAACGATTTTGCATTTCAATGGATTTAAAGTGATATTATACGAAATTTTTGAAAAATGTCAATAGTATTATTATTGAAAATTTGTGCGCATTTTTAATAAATTTCTGTCAGGGAAATTTGTCTAAAAGTCAGGGAAAAGTCAGGGAAATGTCAGCGAAATTAAAAAATAAATTGAATCTTGTGGTCACCCTGTATATTCATATAATTAATACTAATATGAAAATAATCTTATGGAGATTATAAGATTCAATTATCACTGAAAAATGCTTTTATCTTCGTGTCTGGGTAAATGGTTTGAAGCACCCTTATTAGATTCAATTCTTAGTTCACATATATGTATGCTATATATGAATTCTCTGAGAAAGCGAGGAGAATAATAAAGAGAATAAAATCTAGTTTAACCCGTTCTGTGATCCCCTGTTGTTCATTCGACCTGGGATTTTCTAGCCAATTCTTTTTCTCCACCTCTTCTGTGGAAGACGTTTCATAGGAGAATTCATACCTCCTGCAAGTGCAATAGTAGCCACGGTTATATAATTTATAAATCAGAATTTTATATGCAGACAATTATTTGTAGAATATTCAACATACTAGAACCTGTACAAAAAACAATTCATTGCAAAACAACTTTTTAGCTGAGAAAAATGAACTTAAATACATTTCAAGTGGCTCATTTCCATTTTCGGCTTACTTACATTATTACTTACTATCTGCGTGTGAAAATTTCGTGTTCTCTAGAATTTGACGTTTGGTTTCCCACGACTTGTAACAAATTTCACATCACGAAGTGATGTCGTGCTTCGATGCAATCATTCATACATTTTTGATCGATTATCCAACAATAGTTTGAGGGATCAATTCTGCAATTTGTCTTCAACTTGTCTTCAACTTCAATTTGTTTTTCAACTTTTTCTAAAATCCTTTACTGTTTTCATCCCTTGAAATTTCTTAAAATCACTTATAAATCCGTTACAATCCTTTTATAATTTTTATTTATAAAATATCTGAAGAAACCTTTGGATAACTATTTTCAACTCTTTTTAGAATCCTTTAGTCTTTTTAATCCTTGAAATTCCTTATAATCACTATAAATCTCTTAAAATCCTTTTATAATTTTTGAAATCTTATAAAATCTCTTGTAATCCCTTGAAATTCTATGAAATCTCTTAAAATCTCAGGCAACGCCAACTACAAATTTCAGGTTTTGGAAACTTTGGAAAATTTTTGTTGTTGATATTTTTATTCCAATAAATCGAAAAAAATCGTCAGACTATGTACGTCTGAAACTTCAACCAAATTTTAATACTTCTCTGTAAGGGAAAAGTCAGGGAAATGAAAAAAATATTGAATCTTGTGGCCATCCTGACAAGGTACATAGTTAACAATTCCGGTAAAAGGTCACGGTGGCGAGAATAACAAAATTGCAGTAATTTAACAACCCTTAGCATTTCCACAATCCTGATTATTCACACAGTAAATGCTGCAATATACTCAACCTAAAGAAAGTAAAAATCCAGTAAACAGCAATAAAATCAGGAAACAGCGTGCAAATAAAGGGAGAATCGCGGGAATGGTTTTCTGTGGGAAGGGTGCTTATTAGTGGTCGTCCGACTGGTTCTCTTTGTGAACACGCACGTGCGCACGTATACACGCGTTATTGTCAGTACATACGTGTACCTACATCCTACATCTGTGCACGCTTGCTCTTTCATTTGGACAGATTCCCCGCCCCCAACCCAAAACCGCTGCCTCTCACCCTTTCTCTCTCTTTTTCTCTATTTTTCTCTCTCTTACTCTTACTCATTCTCTCCTCTCTCAGCTGACAAGGGAAGACCAGAACGAGAAGCACTGCCCGGTGATCGAGCGTCATTCAGAGTCGGTTCGCGACCGAGTGAGCGTCGTTCGCGTATTCCAAGTTCGAAAAGTCCATGGACCAGTGATGCTGCGTGCATTTTACTTCTTTAAGTGACCTGTGACCTCTTGCTTTTACCCCCACTCTTATTATGATCGGTACGAACTGGTCCGAAGTTGTCCGAGTGATAAATCGGCCGATCCGAGTGTGACCGATCGAAACCGAGATAAACCGAGTTCGTGCAGCACAGGTGCATCGCTCAACGCTATTGTACAAATACAAGACACGTTTGCATCAATTTCATCGAGATTCGCTTTTTTGATAGCGAGAAAAAATAACAATAAGAGTAAGGAGAAACTATGTCGTTAAAATGAGAGCACTTTTTTAAAAAAATGAATCTTCTTTAATTGAATCTTCTTTAATTGAATCCTTTTTAATTTGGAGGCTTTAAATTTTGATCCGAAATTGTGTATTGTACTGCAGAATAAACAATTTTTCATGTTATGCGTGTACAAGCTAAACAACTTTTAATTTGGAAGTTGAGAGCAAACAAATTCAGATTATAACATTCAAAAATAAACAATTATGTAGCAGAAGTTTTCAGCGGAATATTTTTTCCCCAATTCTATTTTTTATAAAAATATTGTTCCAAATGAAAATAACAATAGACTACAAGTTTCTTTCGTGCAGAATTATTGTCAATGCAAATTGAATATTTATACAACTGTTTCTATTTTAAAATAGAGTAAATATAAAAATTCGTTCATTTGAATGTTCAGAACTTTTCTGTCATAAACAATTAACAATTGAAAGTAAATGTAACATTTAATTGGCGTCAATTTAGAATTTCGTTGCTTTAAAGGTTGCCACGTTTTCACATTTGGTCTATTTTAAGTTTGAGTGCATTTCGAACTCCGAATGCTTTTTGATTTAGTCTATTTTAAAGTAGAATACCATTTTCGAACACGCGTAGATTAGAATTTGTTCTATTTTAAAAATGCCAGTTTTCTCCTTTTTTTCAATTCTTTCTGTTTTTGCTTGACTTCAGGTTTCAAGTCTTTATGATTTAATGCCTCGTAATTAAAAATTCTTCGGGTTTCCCAAATTTAAATACACTTTGGAAGCACTCAAGAATTAAAGTTAAAGAAATAAAGCGAAAAAAAAAGTTTTATGAAATATGTACTGAATTGCAGACATATACTTTCCAGGTATAAAAAGAACTGAGAGAACAACTGCAAAGCTGAACTGAGTGCATATATAAATAAGAAACTTTGTTAAGTTATCAGAAGTGCCCTTTTGTGTGAAAAGAGAATTTCTCTCATATTACGCTCTCCCTTGGCAGAAAAAATTCTTGAGATTGCTTTAGCGACAATATAATTGCCGGCTGGGAACTGGAAACGTGCCCAAAGTGTGCTTTAACCGCATGTTTGTTTTCGCTCGTTACCTTTAACTTTTTGTAACCTTTACTTCTTCAAATCTCAAGAAAATAGTGTGCGCATTGTTATAAGCCATAAAAAATATTACTACCAAGTTTCAGCGAAAACCTTTACAAGCCGAGAAAAAAACGTTCTAATATCTTTTGAAGGATTTAAAAAAAGAGACGCTGAAACGTAAAAGAGGAGAAATAACACTGGCTTTTATAAATCAACGAAAAATTGCAGTTATAAAAGATTTTAGATTATTGTTTATTGTTAAATTATGTGTTTTATGAACTATAATACACTTAATTTGCACATCTAATAAGGAATATGAAAATAGTTTGCTCCAGTGAGAGGCTGACATCATCTTTAAAATTCTTTGTATCGGAGAGACCGAAACAGTGCAAACAAACTCGAACCGGTCTTTGGATTTTCAGACAATTGGAAGTCGAAAGCGATTAAAGAAGTGGGTGTAGTTTCTTTTAAAGATTAAAGAATTAGTGAAGAAAGTGGAAAGAAAAAAGTGATAATTGATATTATTAGCAAATTTAAGCGATTTTAAATAGCTAAACTGGTTGCAGGCGAAAAACTAAGTGTTTTTAATGTGAAACTAGGATTTAATCCTGAAACTAGGGATTTAAATCTAAACCTAGGGATTTAAACCTGAAGCTAGTGATTTAAACCTGAACCTAGTGAAACCTTATTGTGATGTTTGTAACCGAAGAAGAGGATTGCTTTGGTGTCTAGTTTTGGGTAATACCTGCGTTTTTACAAGAGACTGGTTCTCTTTTCAAAATGGACTCCTGTTTTCCGCCCTTGGCGGCTTTGAGTCTCAGGGACTCAAAAAAATCCTCTGCTACTGTTAGAAATAGACTCAGCAGTGGAGATAATCCCACACCTCCTGTTGGAAGTGCAGCTCCTGGAAAAATAGAAATTTTACAAGATTTGGACCTTTATTACATCCGACAAATCGCCCATAATTTAAAGGTAAATCTCAGCTATCTTTGAAATGAAACAAATTTTACAAATGTCTTAATATTTAAAAACACAGGAAATATTTAAAAACAGAGGAAATATTTAAAAACACGGAAGCACAAAATTTGAAATCTCTATTCATGAATAATATCATTGAAAAATTCGAACATGAGTGTGAACTTTCGTGCAATAAAATACATATTCACAGGGTAAGAAGCGGAAGACAGTTTCTTGTTTGTCCACGTGTAGCCTCGCAGCAACTTCCACTCGTTTATCATTATTTTGACATTAGAGTGGCTCGTATGCTGTATTTTATATATAGAAACCCCTCCGGCTATTAAAAAAATAATCATAAGAAATCTAGATACTTTTTATCTATTCACGATATCAAATACCTATCAATTATTTTGAAAAAATCACTAACTAATCATTAAAAAAACTTGGAGGAACTTATTTGATTTCTTGATAGACATCTTTGTTGTTTTTTTAAAGTTTCGCGTGTTTAAATGTAAGAATTATATGTACTTCTTTGACCAATAGCTTCATTAACGCTACTCACGCTTTTGGTCTACACGTTAATATTCGCGACACACCTTCCTGAGTCAAGTGAATGTCTTTGACATTTGTTTTTCTAGTAGGGTATTATTTTTTTAACATTTTTAATAAACTTTATGTGTTATTTATGTAAACTTTCTGGTAGCAACTTTGTGTAACTCTTATTATTAGAAATTACTAGCAGAAAAGGACTTTAAGAAGCTTCAATATAGATTTTAAAGAGACTTTAAAGGATTAAAAAATATTTAAAGTGATTTTAGGGAATTTAAAGATATTTAGAAAAATTGCTAGATATTTCAAGTCGTTTAAAAGAGATTATGTTTTAAAAATTGAAATTTTACCTCTTTTAGATAATGATATTGGTTTTACGAAGCAAGACACTTCAGGCAAAGAGTACATTTTCACATTCTCGGATTTACGGATATAATTTATAGACTGCAACGCTTGTGATTCGATTAGATTAAAAACTGGTCTCGTACCCTCGAGGTTTGAATCCTCATTACATATTTTTCTCATCCCCCACACTATAATCAACCCTGTATAGCCTACGGTATATTTTTCTCCCTTAAGAAGACCCCACGCATGAAATCGCTTCTTGTTGCAGGAAAATCAGGTGGTTTTCAGGTGAACGTTCAGAATAGAAAGAAGCAACTGATCCGATAACTGAGGGTAGGGCAATTTTCTAACTAATCGATTTCCTTCGATTCAGCATGTTCCTCCGAACTGGTATTTTTCATCACTGTTCTTTGTCAGTAATTTCTCTCAGAATGAAAAAAGAAAACGAATTTTCATCACCTTTTATTGTTCATTTCTTTATTATTATTTATTATTTTTATTTCTCGTGGTAGAAAGCAGAACAAGTAAAAAAAATCATTATAAATCATCTAACTTCCAGACCTAAAATTTTATTCTTTTAATTTTTAAATTATTACCCTTAATGTCTAAATAAGATCGAAAAAGTTTTATTCACCCATTCCCACGGGATTACCTTAAAAATCAACCCCTAAGTAAAAAAAAAATGTTTTAAAATCCCCAAACTTCGAGACCTATTTTATTATTTCGAATGGTTCCATTTAATGTCCAAATCTCCAAATAAGACCGGAAAACTTTCATCCGCCCACCGCCATAGAATCACCCTCAAAATCAACTCCTAAGCAAAAAAAAAGTCATTAAAAATTCCTAAATTTCGAGACCTAACATTTTATTCTTTTAAATGGTACCATTTAATGTCTAAATAAGATTGAAAAAGTTTAGTCCACCCAACGCTATAGGATCACCCTCAAAATCAACCCCTAAAATTTTTAAAGATTTTTTTTTGTGCTTAGGGGTTGATTTTTAGGTTCATTCTGTGGGGGTGGGCAGATTAAACTTTTTCGGTCTTATTTATTATTATCAGTTTGACATTTATGCTTTTTTTATCATAGGTATATTGCTTTTTTATAGTTTATTTAACAGAGTTTAGATTTCCAAGGATTTCGAAGGATTTTAAAGAATTTTTTGATATTTTGTCAGATTTATAAAGATTTCGGGAGATTTTTTCATAGTTTTTAAAAGATTTCGTGAAATTTTAAGAGATTTTTCAGAATATTTTGAAGAATTAAATATTATTAAAATATTATTTAAAAAAAATGTTATTTGAGTCAAACAAAATTCACGAACATTTCATGAATGAATGTGCAAATCCTTTGCCTCGAGAACGAGGAACGAACCTTGAACAGACCACACACGTGCTTTTCAGCAGAGGCTCTCAATAAATATTTTACATGTTTAACATTCAGTAACCCTTTCTGGATGCAATTAAATGCGCCAGAAATTTTGAATATTCAATTCAGCGAAATAATTTTCTCCAGAAATATTGTTCCAACTAAAAATAATTAAAAAAATACATTGCAATTTTTTAACACACATAATTATTTTCAATGTAAATTAATCAATATTTTAACACTATTTCTAGTTTAAAATGCAGTCAATACAAAAATTCGTTCATTGGAAGTTAAACGTTCTTGATTTAGTCAATAGAAAAGAACTGAAGTGAAATTTCACTTACACTCGTAAATGGCTAGAAGATCAAATTATCAAGAACATTTTTATTGTCAAGGAATATGCAATTAACTAAACATTCTGCGAAATGTTGTTTGACACAGATGATAATATATATCTCAATATTCTCATTATGTATTTGTAAAAAAATGCGTCAAATTGTTAAGTTAAGTCGTGATAATGCTTTTTCAATACATGCGAGCTAGTTAATTGTTCTAATTAAGTTCGCTAAAACTGCTATAAGTAATAAATACTCTAACTCGAATTTCCTTCTTTAATTTATTCTCCGCACGTTCGCCAACTCACATGAACTCATACCTACACATAAATTGTCATTTTCTTATCACTCTCTCGCTCCAGCTTCTAGAAATTTAGATTGATTTCATTTTGCAAGCTTAGATATTAGGATCTTTAAGGGCGTGTGTCAATTATCATAAGAGCAAATTTAGTTTCGCCAACTTTATGTTCATAATAATTAATATTTCTTGCTGGGACATAACATATGCCCTTAACATATATAATATATAATTCTAGATTTTTTAAACTTGAAATACTTTCCTTTAAAAGTTATTCACGTTGGGATTTTACAAATTTGTTGAGAACCAATAAGATGATTTTATTTTCTAACGTGTGCTCAAGTACCCTTTCATTTTCCTTTTATTTGACGCATCTTAAAGTCCAGATTAAGGCCCAATGTATACCATTAAATGATCCCGTTGTGCCTTGAGGATAATCGGATATTGACACGAACGACTTTCTTTCTTCTTCATCCTTCTTCATCTTTTTTCATATATGCATATGAAAATAATAATTATTATTCCCTTAAGAGAATTAAGTTTACTGAAATTTATAGCCTTCTAATTAATTATAATATTCATGTATGGAATATTTAAAACATTTTTAATCTATATAATCTATATAAAAAATTGTTATCTATATAAAAGACTTTTTATGGTGATTTTTATCTTAATTAGGTTGCCGTTGTCGTATCATATCTTAACACAAATTTAATACATTTCCGCATCCGGAATCATTTATTAATTCATCAGCACGCCACGTACTAAATCGAATAATTATCGCTGACCAAGAAATATTTTATATTGAACGATTATCGCATATCGTGAACTCAGCAAATTTTTTTGGGTTGATTGACACTTTTTTCCATCAGAGTTAAATGACAGTCTGTCAAAACCGCAGACATCCTCTTATTTACGATCATTTTATGCTCTCTCTCTTGGTAGTTATACTTATTATGACTTCCAAAGCCGTTTACTTTTCTGTAATAAAAAAAAGTATATCTATTAAATTATTATGTGAAATGGTTATACATATGTTACGTATTATTATTATTATTTTATTATTATGATTACGTACATAATTCTTCATTTCTTTCTGTGTTACATTTTTTAAGGGATTAGGCTCAACAGGTTTATATCACAAACGTAATCCACGAGAGGTATTGACGCAACGATTGTATCAAAATTTGTGGGCGAACCGGTTGGTTCACTCATGAAAAATCCCATTATTCTAGATTAATATTCCTTTGATACACTCTGCCCTACCTTATTCTTTTTAAAATTTCTTTCGTTACTTTAAATGAATTGACAAACTGTATAAAATTCTTATGCAGTTGCATTAATTGTTTTACCTCATTTACAGAAAATTTTAATGATAAAAATATACGCATTGAACGGATGCGTTGAGTAAACATTGAACAGTCAATTTTTTCAGTAATTTCGGTTTGAAATTTTTACCAACTTTCTAGTAATTTGGATGTTTTTTTATTTTCCTTTCTTCCGACAAATTGACCCATATCGAACCGAGAAAGGAAGTTGAAATTGGATCCTTTTTGTCGGCGGGTATACTTTGTTTTTTCTGATGCGGAAGATGACCCAGCGACTTTTAAATTGACCGCTCCTTTGCTTTACTAAAAATATTATTTTTTGAGACATTTGGGATTTCTATTTTTAAGATAAGAATTGGTCAATTTTTGTGTGTCTTCTCTTCATAAAAATTTTAACATGTTATTTTTCTTTTTTGTTTCAGGTAAGTTTCAACCACGATTTCTTAGTGGCATTCATCTAAAGTTTAAACAGATCGGTGAGAAAAACTATAGATCTATTACATTATACATATTATTATTATGAGAAGGAAATTAAATTATTCAAGTTCCGATAGAAATATGCCAATGAGTCAAAATACTGAAACAAACTATTTTAAATATTTAAATATAGATGTAATAATGTTTTTTTTTTTTTTGTATGAAAAGACAATAATAGGTCGACTGACAAGAATGACTTCGTGTTTCTTGTAGTATGTCGAGACTGCATAAGTACCTTTTCATGCAAATGTCTGAAAGAAGAATCTAGTCAGTATGTTTATCACCAGAGTTACTTTACGAAGAAAACTCTCGAGGTGCATGAAAGCGAACATCCCTCAAAGAACTTCTCTTCTTTTTTTTTTCTTTTCCTCTTATCTTTTTCTATCTGCTGTGGAAATCAGGGAAATGCGAGTAGTTGTCAGGGAAAATAGAAATTTACATTTATACTAACTATGTTATCTTTTTCGAATTAAATATGTAATTTTTATAGTTTATTTAACAAATTTTAGAAACTATTCTAAGGATTTTGAAGGATTATAAATCATTTACAGATATTCTTTAAGATTCTCTAGGTTTCTAATGATTTCAAGACATTTGCAATAATTTTAAAGGATTTTAAGAGGTTTCTAGCAATTTACAGTGATTACAAGAGATTTGTATAATATTTAAAAGATTTAGTTGAATTTTAAAGGTACTTCATGAAATTTTAAGAGATTTTTTTAGGAAGTTTAGGGAATTCAAAGAATTTTAAGGAATTTTAAAGTTCCTTAAGGAGTTTTAAAGGACTTTAAAAAGCTTGTGAAATTTTAAGAAATTTTGATTTTTTAAAGTGATTTTACAGGATTTTAGTGTTCCTCATTGAATTTTAAAGAAGTTTTTCGTGGAATTTGAAGTATTTCAAATAATTTTGGGGAATTTGCAAAAGATTAGTGAAAATTGAAGGGATTTCATGGAATTTTAAGCCTAGGAATTTCAAGAAATTTCAATGAATTAAGAGATTTCCAAGATTGTAAATTTTAGAGATTGTTACGAATTTTAAGAGATTTGAAGTGATTTTGTATTTCAAAAAATTTAAAGTGATATTATACGAAATTTTGGAGAAATTTCAATAATATTATTATTGAAAATTTGTGCGTATTTTTAATACTTTTCTGTCAGGGAAATTTGTCTGAAAGTCAGGGAAATGCCAGGGAAATTGAAAAATTGAATCTTGTGGTGGAGAATAAACATCAGGGAAGACAAATAGACAATAGTTTCAGTAATTCATTTAATCATTATGATTTTAATTTGATAGAATTTTAGATAATAAACTAATTAGATAATTAAATTAATTAGATAATAAAGAATAAATAAGAAAGCCATATATTTTGGAATACATAGAGATTTTTTACTTTAAAGTTTTAAACCGAGGATCTCAGGGTTTTAAATTCTAATTTGAAGAATCTCGCAGTACAGGTACTGCATTTATCAAGAGAGTTGTAAAGCTTGCTTATATCTTGACGCTACATCTCCTCTTGAAATCTTTTCCATTTCTTTCCCTGCTTTCGACTTCTTCATCCATAATTATTCGGTCTTAGGTCTTACGTCTTACGTATACATCCCGCTAGGTCAACCGTTATTTCAAAGTGATGTTTAGTCCTCTAAAAAAGATAAATTAAAACCGCATTTTATATGTTAATTATCGACGATTATGAAGGGTTTCAAGAATATCAGACTTTTTGTGGAAGATTTTAATTATTTTACCGATTTCATGAGGCTAATTAGTTTTTGGTTTGAGAAACTTCTTTTATACTTATAGTTAATTAAGTCTTGACTTAATAGGTGCCATTTTATTATACTTAATTTGAATTATTATTTCCGTAAACATAGGGCTTAGTGGTTTTAATTTGAGGGCCCTTAAACTCTATAAAGGAAGGTTATCTTAATACCAACCTAATTAGGTATCATTTTTTTTAAATTACCCTTTTTCTATTTATAATTCGTTAATTTTATTTCAGTAGTCTTCTGGTGAAATGTCTTTCTTGATGGCTTTCTAAATCTAATAATAGAAAAATGATGTCTAAAAATATAATCTTTTAGCTGCTTTTAAAAGAAACTATAAAATGCATGAGTCTTGAAGGCTGTCATAACAATTGCATATACTATATTCCACAGTTTAATGCACTTTTTCCTACAAAGCGTTTTGAAATGACTTTGGCTATGTATTAACTAAATGAGGTTTCACTAATGTAAGTGTGACACTTTTTCCAAATTAAAATACCTACTCCGTAAAAAAACGCAGATATTTAGGAAAAATTTAAAGCACTTTTAAATGTGTTACTACACCCAGAAAAAAGTTTGTTTGAATCAAAGATACGTTTATTTGATTTATTTGATTTTAATGTCGGGAAATTTCAATTTCGGGAATATTTAACTTAGTAAAATTAAATTTCGGTATTATTTTCATTCGGGAATTTTTAATGTCGGGAAATTTTAATTTTGGGAATTTTTAATTTCGATAACTTTCAAGTTCAGGAATTTTTAATTTTGGTATTATTATTTTCTTTAGGAAATTTTCAACGTACAGAATGTTAAATTTCGATGATTTTTAATTTTGGGAATTTTAAACATTAAATTTATATGATCTCTTAGAATTTATTTAGTAACGAGTGTTCATTTAGTAAGTTATCAATTCATTTAGTTTATCCTTGTTACTAAGTGAATTAGTAATTTTTTACTAATTTATAGTAAAAGACTTCGCACTATTTAAACTAGCAACGAACTACTAATTAGTAAGATTTAACTAATTTATATTGAGAGAGTAAAAAAAAGCGTCTTATTACTTTCATTCTCCTATACGGTTACGAATTGTGTCTAATTTTAAATGAGAATTATCTACATCTTGCACAATTCAATTATATATATACTCTGAGAAGAATTATTGGCGTAATTTTCGACAAATTGTGTGTGGAGGTTTCACGAGAGAAAAGGAGCGTCGAGAAGAATAAGAATTAGGTGTAGAAGTTTCTCAGTATATTAGCATTGAGAGCAACTAACTTAGTAAATGCGCAAGAAGTGGCGTGGGGTATAGAGTTGACTCCTGACCACCGGTAAATGAGTCTTAATGAATCATATCATCAAATAGCAGTACATCGAGCATATACCGTGTGTTTTTCTTCATAAATTTCAGCCCTGTCAGCGGTATTATTAGACCAAGAAGCGTCAATTCGTGTTTTATCGATGCGATTTATTGGTCTAAGCATATGATCTGCATTTCTTCAACGCTGAAACTTAAATGGCCATGATATTATTGATATTTATATGTAAGATCCCTCGGTGTCTTCATTTTACTAATCAAGATGAATTTCAGATTATCATGGATCATCATTATAATCAATCAATCATTTCTTCTTTTCTATCCGACATAATTAAAATTTTATTTTAAAAAATTTAAGTTTTATAGGAATAACAGTAACATGCGATATGAATTTTAAAAACTTAACCAATTTTCAAAAATAATATGTCCTATAATCTTAAAAAAGTGGTGTAACGAAATGTCTCGAAAATCTCGCATACATTGTTGTTGTCTTAGATCATCTTAGATTTTTTTAAATATTTTAAAAATCCTTAAAATTACAGGATAACATTTAAAATTTCTTAAAACCCCATAAAACTCTTACAAACCTTTTGAAATCCCTTAAAATTTAACGAAATCTTTGAAAGATAAGAAAAATCTCTTGAAATCACTTAAAATTATAAGATATCTCATAAAATTCCATAAAATCCCTGTCAATTCTTAGAAAACTCTTAAAATTACTCAAAATTTCAAATCATTTAGAATCATTTAAAATTTCTTTAGAATTTCACGAAGTATCTTAAAATTCCATAAAATTCTACGAAATAATCTTTTTACAATTCTCAAAAAAATTCTTGAAATTTTACAGTAACATTTAAAATCACTTTATATCTTTAAAATCCCATAAAACTATTAGAAATCTTATCAAATTCCATGAAATACTTTAAAATTCTCGCAAAATCTTTTAAATATCAGAAAAGTCTCTTGACACCACTTAAAATTATTAGAAATCTCATAAAATTCCTTAAAACCCCATAAAACTCTTACAACCCTTTTGAAGTCCCTTAAAATTTCACGAAAACCTTAGAAATCGCCTTAGAAAAAAATTAGAAATTCGTTAAAATCTTTTAAAATTCTTCGAAAACTCTTAAAATTCCTCAAAATTTCAAAACATTTAGAATCATTTAAAATCCCCTAGAATTCTTAAGTCTCTTAAAATTGCATGAGTTCCTTTAGAATTTCACGAAATATCTTAAAATTCCATAAATTTCTACGAAATCTTTTTAAATCCTAAAAATCTCTTAAATTTCCTAAAAATCACTTAAAAATCGTCAAATTCTATTAAAATTCTTAGAAACCTCTTGAAATTCCTCTCTAAAAATCTCTCAAAAATCTCGCATAGATTATAGTTTCAAAATAGTTTTGTTTTCTAAAAGAAATACCGTATTTATAGTTGTGTACGTATTATTTTTTAGAATTGAAATTTGTCCTCAGATTTCTTGTTGTCTCAGAAATCTCGAATTCCTTTCTTCGTATAGAATCAATATAACTTTTCTACTTCATTTCCGGGTTAACTAAATTCTAAGAGATCTTTATTTAGTTAAAAAATCCAGGAAAAGAGGAAACGTGCATTTCCTATTCCCAGGTCTATTTTTGACCCATGTCCTAAAAAATCAAGCTGTGAGGGGTTTTTTTTTCACAATTGCGAGGTCTTAGGGCGGGTCACATTCTATAAGTGTATATGAGGGTTTGAATTCGACCTCGAATTCGACTCAAAGAAAATTGTTTCGGTTCACGTGATTGGGGTCAGTTCACTAGATTTGAAGCGAACTGAAACTGATGAGCACATAGCTTTTTACTCTCAATATATGTATATGCTCTTGAAGAGCCAGTGAACTGGAAATTAGCGCTGGTATAGATCGCCATATACATATTTAGACCTGTTGATAACTTTCAATTATAGACTTTTGTTTACATTTAAGTACATTCATATATACTTGTTTATTACAATTTTATATATTTAAAATATGATATACTTATTTTGAAACTATATTTTTTAGATTCACATATAAAATCGGGGAAAATTGAAGATAGTTTTGAGTTCCTTTGAGAATTTTGAGTCATAAATTGCAGTTATAAACGTGTAAAAGATCGCAGTAAAGATTTCACCGTTGAACTGCATTATTGTCCACTTATCGAAATCCAAAGACCCAGAAAATGGGTGGGCACATTCAACCATCCTCCGAATTCAAGGTACAAGACAGAAAGAGGAGAAGACGTCCTTGTACCACTTCATACCTTAGCTTACAAATCATTCTATCAAAGCAGATCAAGCCCCTTTCTTTTTTTTATCCCAGGTTTCGATTTATAAATACTTTTATTTGCTCTAAGGGAAAAAAAGTCTTTTTCAGTGGAAAAGGAAAGCGAGTTTGTATGGGACAAGTTGGTAAACACGCAGAGGATTTTAAACTCGAAAAATTGAATAGATTGAACAATTTGTGATGTTTCAAATCGATTTCATTCCATATATATTTTTATACAATTTATTTATCGAATTCTTTGTTATTTATATTAATTTATATATCCAATTTATATATCTCAATTATAATTATATTTTATCAAATTTATACGTCGAATTACTTTATCACTTATCTAGGAAATTTATAGCATTTCTCCCACAACCCAAATATTTCAGAAGGGAATCATTTAATCTCGTGACATTTACCGATCGCCGAAGGGCATAAATCGGAAAGTCGTAAAATAGGGGGGGGAAAGGTGGGGTATGGAACATAATGGGTCGATATTCCATGGCGCCACGAGACTCCCTTCGTGGGATAGACTCCATCGGCAGGAACTCAAAGCCACCCCCAGCTCTCAGTCTAGCTTCGCAGACCATCGCTTACGGGGGTGTTTTCCTTTCGTGATCAAAACACCTAACCTTCAACTTCTCGTCTAAAAACACCGGTTATAAAACGTTAAATTGAAATATTTACAAAAATTTAGAGTTACTATTAAATAAATAAAAAAATTCAAAGCAAACAGTATTTATTATTATTAACAAAATCTGTCTGAATTTTGACAATCTTAAATTACCCTCCAGCACTGCTTCTAAATATAACACAAATATTTAAAGTACAAAGTTCAAAATGAAACTTAGGAACAAAGGTTTAAAGGTTTAGGTTTTAGATTTGAATTTAAATGTGATTGTGAAAAAAAAAAAGAAAAGTGAACCATTTTGAATGGAGAAAAGTGAGCAAAATGAAAATAGAATGCATTATTTGGAAACATTAGTTATTCTGTGCATGTGGCATTCAGAACTTGAACTAATCTTGACAAGTGAAGTTTATTGTTCAATGCATTCGAATCAAGTGTATAATTCGTAGACTGACAAGCTCTTTGTCGTGGGAATAATAATTTTCTTAGGAAACTGGTAGTAATTTCTACCTTAAATTCTAATGTGAACCATCGTGACTGTTTTGTGCGTGTCTGGAATGGGAAATAGAAATCTGGAAGAAAAAATGACGACTCTGATTCTGTCAAAACCAGTGAAAAAGGTACTGGGAAAAGTGTCTATATTTTCAAAGTACATTTCGAATTATTAAATCATTAAATCGATCATTTCGAGTTATTTAATTTAGTTAATTATTTTTTTGTAATAATAAGATCTAGAAAATTTTGGAATTTCGAGATTGGAATTTACTTTGGTGTAAGGATGTATAATGAGAGACGAGACCGAACGCGCGCTTCCGCGCGCGGATTGACTTTATTTTTAATTTAAGCGATTTTGTACAATATAAAGATTTAAAATTTCCCGCGTCGCCCGCGATTATCGATATACAACGCGTCACGAACTGTATTGACCAATAAGGAATCGGGTCCACGCATTTCAGCGTTACACTTTTCGATATTCGATACGTATGATCTTTTTAGAATAGGATAGTTGAGAAACATTAAGTTCTGGATTGCCAGTTAATGACATAATTGATACCTGCCGAAATTTTCTCTCAGTGCTTACATTTCTGATATGTAATTTACTCTTCGCTCTGAATCAAGTTAACTTACAGGGTAAATTATATTCCTTCATAATTTAAATCCTGGGCAATTTGCAACTTTTGATGTTACTCACGATTCTGAATTGACCGATGAACAAGACGGTTTAAAAGTAAACTGTTGCAAATTATAACTCAGGAAATATGTAATTTAAAGAGGCGCTTTTGTAGGCATCAATCTTACCGATCCTTAGTATTATTGTTCTGCCTTAAAGTTAAGACATTGGTTGAAGAATATATACGTAAATTTACCGAAGTTCAAAATTCCCGAAAGAAAATAATAATACCGAAATTTTAAATACCCGAAATTATATTATAAAATTTCCAAAGTTAAATATTCCCGAAATTTAAAGTTCCCGAAATTTAAAATTCTCAAAGTTAAATACTTCCGATATTAAAAATTCCCGAAATTTAAATTTCGTAAGTTAAATATTCCCGACATTAAAAATCTCCGAAATTTTTTGTCTAAGATTCGTTTTCAAAATTTTCATTCAAAGTGTCGAAAAACTTCAATTTTGGGAATACATTTTTAACTTTGGAAATTATTATTTAACATTTTTTTGAACGTTTTGAACAAAAGATATCAAATTTCTTTAAAAATGAAAAAAAATGTAATTCAATTATAAAGATTATGAAATACTTTCTGAGACAGAAACCATAAAACGAAACTTTAAGAAGTAGAATGCCTTAACTTAATTCTGAAAGAGACCTCACAATTCGTGTTAAGTCTTTCTTACACAAATAAAATTTCATCCTCGACCTGAAATTCCTGAGCTTATACTTCAATCCGATCAGCATCGAGGATAAATTTCAGAAAATGTGTAAGATCAAAATAATTACGATCAAAATAATCGATGATTTATCTCGTTTGCGAATATTTTGTCATTAACTCAAATATTCATTTTTGTTATCAAAGCATCAAGAGATAGAAGCATTTTTTAAAAAGTGCTTCCCTTCGAGATAATAACAGCTTAATTTACCCCTAAAATAAAAAAAAAAAATTTAACGCGAATTATTTGAGGTATTTAAGGGCATTCCAGTTTTAAAAATACACTAAAAAAATTGACAAATCAAAAGAGTCAAAATTGAAACAGAGGAAAATTTTTTAATGTTCAATTTATGTAATTTTGATTCCATTGAACTATCAATTTTTTTTCTTGTGCATTTTTATAACAAAATGCTCTTGAATACTTCAAATAATTAGGCGTTAGAATTTTTTATTTGAATTTTTTATTAGAATTTTTTATTTTTTTTATCTCGTAGGGAATCGCTTTTTAAAATGTGCCAAAATTTGAGAAGACCTTTCTCACCATCCTGAATATAAAAAAAAATTAATTAAAAAAAAATTGCAAATCCCTGTAAATTAGTTAATAATTATACTTCTTTAGAGTCCCAATGTGCTACTTTTCCGTATAGGAAGAATATCTGATTCTTAATTTTTTTTCTCGACTTCCCTAATAAACATCATTAAGATTTTATTTGAATGTCATATTTTTTTAGGTTTATGGACTCAAAAGTGCATTTATAAACCTGAAGTGCTAGTTTTCGATTAGCATTCAAGCTTCTAAGCATAACTTGAATTCTTACTGGTCATTTAGTTCCACTCATACAGAAGCATTCGAGCATGTATAACAACTGATAAACACAATAGGTGGCTTAATTCAAGGCAATCAATAAGGCTCGCATGCGTGTAGGAAATTAATTGGAAAAATGGACTTTAATAAAAAGCGTAAATATTCTTGATTAAATGCAACTTTAATTTAAGTAAGAAAACCCCAGAGAACTTGGCTGTTGGAAACATACCAATTTTTGAATCAATATTTAAAACTTGGGCGAAAAATTTTTAAATATTGATTCAAAAGTTGGCGTTTTGGAAAAAGGCGAAGAAAGTTGATAGCGTGCGGAAGGTGGTGAGATTGAAAAGGTTAAATAAATATTGTTTTTAGAGTCATATGGATTAGGATAGAGAAATTCGATCAAAGACAAACTTTGCGTGACTTCTATTTATGGCAACGCGTAGGAAGAAGGCCCCTTTCGTCTCTCCTTAACCCTGCATCTCTAAGTGTCGACGCCACGAAGAAAGGCGTCTCGATTTTGATTAGCGTTTGAGGTTTATGGTCGCTGACCAATGGCAAATCGAAATATTTACGAGTTTCGGACTAGACTCAAAGAGGCGAGAACCGAACGTGGGTGCTTGCTAAACTTTATCGTTTCTTAACTGTAAAAAAATACAAAATACGAGGCTACGGTTTCGTTACAAGGCCATTCTTCAAAAATTAATTTCCTATAAATTGACGGATTTGCTGAGGAAATATGACTCGCGAAGAATAAGTTGTTTGAAGGAAATAAATAAATAATGTCCGGAATCAGAGATTTTAGATCTTAATTTCACAATCTACAATTTTACAATTATTGAGAATTTATTTTTAATAAATAAATGAAAATATCAAAATTTTGTTGTAAGTTTTCAATATTTTGAATATTGTACATTTCTACAATTTTACAAAATACTGTATTTAAAGGTGTTAATTGTGTCTTAAAATAAATTTGGTAAAATTAATGAGATTGGACCGACTTCAATTTTGAATACGTTTGTCTGGTTGAATATATTCTAATTCTAATCGTGGTGTAATTGTTTAAAGAGAATTGAATTTTTTAAATTTAGAATTATGTAGATATATATATGAATCAGGAAGTCTGATTTTTGCTATATTTTGTACGTTTAATGTGGCGACTAGTACGACTACTTACTCAAACGATCTGTAGGACTTATGCATAAGTATTTATAGTTTTCGGGTCTAACAGGGGCGTAATAATTAAAATCCTTCCCACAATATATAAAAATGAAAAGAAAAACACTGAAAATTTGATTACAAGTCTCACAAACAATCCTGTCATAAAAATTGCTTGGATAAGCTGGAAGTCTCGAAGTGATTGTGTAATTTTATATAAAATGAATTCAAAAAGATTTCAAGATTAAAAGATTTCGTAGAAATCGAGAGATTTCAATTATTTCAAGGCATTTTTTAAATTACTCGAAAATCTTAAAACTATTTTGAATTTTTTCGAAGTCCTTTTAAAATATTTTAAATCTCTTGAAATCAGAAGACTTTTAATAATTTGAAGGGATTTTAAAGAAATTTTAGGGAATCCAAAAGATTTTAAGCTATTTTAAAATTCCTTGTAAAATTTTTAAGAATGTCACGAGATTTTAATTGATCGGAGGTAAAAAAAATTAACCGGGAATTTCAAATTGCTTGATTACTAGACAATTTCTAAATTCTTTTAAAATTCCTTAAAATCCCTTAAAATTTCTTGAAATCTTTTAAGTTGTTTTGATTTCTGACATCCTGTGAAGCGAGTACTCAAAACGAATCACGCAGCAGATTTCTGGATTTCAACCTCTTTTTTTTTGATTTTTTTTTTATAGGATATAACATAATTACTTGGCATCGGGAAAGCCATTCTTACAAGTAGTTTTACCTTTATTTTTTGTATGTAATTAATTTTTTGACGAAATTCTTTGAAATTTGTATTTTAAGATACAAAAAGGATGCAATTTTGCATTGTGGTCTTTGAGGAGATGCGTATAATAAAATACGGCTACTTGCCAGCAATAACGTAACGGACGGTGGCTTATGCGTGAAGTTCAGCTGGTCGACGAACTCTCGAATTAGATTCAACGAGTGAGGATCTCGTTGCAGCACGACTTTGGCGAGGAGAGAAATCCTCTCGTTTGCAAACTATCTCACATCTCATTTCTCGTTCCTTCTATTTTTCCTCGGCTATATCCAGAAGTCTGAAAGCTAAGCGGATCTGGCTAAATTATACTAAGAAAAAATAATATATAGTACTTTAGAACTTCAAAACTTGAGTTATACTTAAGACAGTCATCGAGCGTTTTTTGACCTGGTGCAAACAGAATGATTTTAGCTATACACGTCATCAGAGGCACCAATCTTGGCGCAGGTGTCAATCATCTTCAAGTACCACATGTTGCCACTGGTGTTAATAATATTCAAACTCGCCTCTTTCTGCGTTTTTCTCTTTTTACTATTTTCTTTCCTAGATTAGCTTAATTTTTCGGACTTGTAAACTCATAAATTAAAAAAAAAAAAAAAAAAGCATTGAAAATTCAAGGATTTAAGATATTATAGCACATGTGACATTTCGGCCATATTTATGTATAACAGTGCTAAAATTCTTGGTCACCTTCCCATTGATGACGATGACACGTTTAGTATTCTTGCTGAAGTTTAGTCAGGATGTTGGCTTACGGAATGGAGATATAGCTAGAATCCTAATCAGCCGCTTCTTTGATCCGCGCGATAAAATGTCTAAGATACAAATTAATGTCCTTTTTAAAATGCAATTTTATTTCGGATAAAAGTGCAGTATATATAATTCCTCTTTTTCCTTCTCTTGAAATTTAAATTACCTAATAACTTTGGCAAGAGTTTATGATGTCGTTCTTTATAAAATATATCATTTCAAAAGACTTATGTTGATTGGCAGGTGATATTAAACTGAATGGAAAATCAGTGCATGGTCAGGAGAAGCACGTGCTTTCATTTATGCTTCATGACTCTAAACCTGTAAAAGTATGCGTAAACGCACTCCTGTATAGTGAAGTAACGAAGCATTACGCATGCATGTTAAACCCTCGACGTAATGATTATTACGATTTGCTACACGAGAATTAAGAATCAAAAGCCATCGCGAAAAAACTCGCTATATGTTTATTATTAAGAGTGGCCACATGAAGTGATTTAGCATTTCAAAAAATTTAAAGTGATATTATACGAAATTTTGGTAAAATTTCAAAAGTATTATTATTGAAAATTTCTGCTTATTTTTAATACTTTTCTGTCAGGGAAATTTGTCTGAAAGTCAGAAAAATGTCAGGGAAATTGAAAAATTGAATCTTGAGGCCACCCTATTATTGTATAATAATTTATTCATGATATTTCAATCACATATACGCAATGTACCTGAAAAGAGAAATTAAACTTATAAACTAGACTCCTTGCAGATCTAATTTTTATTTATTTATTTATTCTTGTTTTTTTCATTCTTTTTTTTTTTTTTTTCATATTTTTGATTTCAATTTTAAGTTTGAAGTGAGGAAGTAAATTTTAAAAGCTTTCTCTCAGCAAGAACCCTTATCGACACTCAACACATCCGTCCCTTTTGAACATGCGATGGACCATTTATCTCTCGTCTCGAGCACGAGCTCCCATACTGAATTTCACGCTCACTATAGTCCTTGTGGATAATATTTTAACGACCGTCGCAGCTTCTTCCGCTAACCTCGTCACTGGCGGA
Organism: Synergus itoensis; assembly: GCA_904066005.1. Classification (NCBI taxonomy): domain Eukaryota; kingdom Metazoa; phylum Arthropoda; class Insecta; order Hymenoptera; family Cynipidae; genus Synergus; species Synergus itoensis. The sequence continues at coordinate 339,713 of CAJFCP010000036.1, read as the reverse complement.
AAAAGTTTTTTTTTTTTTTTTTTTTCTGGAAAACCAATGATGAGGATGATGACGTGATTCGTATTTTCCACAGGGGATTCGTCATCAGAGTTTTCTCATTTCTGCATCAGATTTTTTTACGAATCGCAAAGTTATTTTGTATTCTCTTTTAGCAACCGGTTTTAATTCTATGATGTAATTCATAAATAATTAATTAATAATTAATTTTTAATTTTTCCATCATAGAAATTTGAGATTATGTCAAATTCTCGAAATTTGAATTTTGAAGCTATTGGATTTGTATTTCATTAGCTGTAGTTCAAAGTCGAGATTAGAAAGCTACGAACTGATTTTAAGGAATTTTAAAGGAATTTCAAAATAATTCAGAAGGATTCAAGATTTTTTAGTAATTAAAAATTTTTTTTTAATATTTCAAGGGATTTTAAATGATTTTAAAGAATTTTAAAGGATTTTGAAATAACTCTAAAGAATTTAAAGATTTTCAATATTTTAAGGAAATTAAAGCAATTTTTATGGATTTAAGGAATTTATAAATCTTAAAAAATGTAAAAAAAATCCAAAATAAAAATTGAAAAATTGTCAAGTATTTTAAAAATATTTTTAAGAATTTCAAGGAATTTAAAACAAATTCTAAATTCTTTTCAAATTCTTTTCAAATTCCTTTAAATTTTTGAGAATTTCAAGTGATTTGAAATTATATTAAATAATTTCATAAGATTTTAAAAGGAATCTAAAGAATTTAAGAATATTGAAGAGATTTCAAGTAATTTAAGAATATTTTTAAGAATTTCAAGGAATCTGAAATTATACTAAAGAATTTCCAAGAATTTTAATTATTCTAGTACCACAAAAATAGAAAATCTTTTATTCTTTCATTTCATTATCCCTAAGTATTAAGTATCAAATTGTTCCTTCTTTAATTTACCATAAAGATGTTAAAATTGAACAAAGAATAATTTCTTCGGTAAATCCTGTTATTGAATATCTCGAATTACAAGTACTTATTGTGAAAGGGAGAAAAGCGCTCATACATGTATGAGATTGAAATTTCTTAGCGTGAAACAAAGCCCTTATTCAGAAGCCGCAAAATGCGATTAAAGCAAATTTTAATGGCTGTATAAAATCACAATGGCAGTATGTACTCTGAAGACTGATATTTGACTCTAGGTCAATATATTGAAGGTTCTACCAGCCGGAACTCCACCATCAGAAAAGGAAAGGTTTCGCAATTTGATTTAATCACACTTCCAACCTTAGAATTCATTCTAATGAAATAAAATGAATAAATACAAATCGTCTAAATATTTACAACTAATTAAAAAAAAATTGTTTACTTATTTCGCTTGTTTTGAATATTGTCAGAGAAAAGAAGTCAAAACGAAACCTACATTATTAAATTATAGTTCAATATATTTATTCTATTTTTGTGTAAATTAAAGAAGAACATCTATTGACTTTATTTATTTATTTTCTTTTTTTTTTCTATAAAATGTTGAATGTAAGGATAAGAAATTACACCTGCGGAAGTGCTGCCGACGCGTGTCGTGTCCAATTATGATTCGCGCGTGGCACCACTAGTCGTTTTTGCTGAATCTCTAATTATATGATTTTGCAATGTGGATGAAATCCGAACAACCCCGTGAGACTTGGAATAATTCAAGACAGGAAACTGACAGTTATTCGCGAATTCTGATTCTTTGATATGAAAATCTTGGATAGAACAAAATTAAAAATAAATTTAGACTTCTAAAGTTTCGAAGTCCCTAAATATTTATGCGCTATCAAATTTAATAAAACAATGTTATTTTTTACAAAATCGTATTTTAGATACGAGTTTTGTCATGTTTTTATATGCTCTTTAAACTGATTGTATTTTATTGAAATTATTATTGAAAATTAATTGAATTACTGGATTTGATGGCACAATCGATTTTTTGTCTCGTGGATCGTGCGATTTTGAGTAAGCTAAAATTTTGCGGAGAATGCAGTTTATACATACTTGAAAAATTTTCAGTTGTGTGATATTTCTAGAACTTACACTTCGATAATTTCAATTGTTATAATTAGAATTTATTTATAATTAAAGCCAAGTTCTAATCTAAAAATTCGATTTCTTCATTTTACTCAACAAGTGTTGAATTTTGAATTTTTTCCCTCTGTAGAATTAATCAATTTTTAACTAGAATTATGCGTACAGAGCGTAAAAATATTTAATTCAAATACTTTTTAAGTAAAGTGAAAATATTGAATTTTGAAGTCAGATTTTGAATTCTTCGTTTTATGCAAAAAGTATCGAAATTAAATATTTTTTCGCTCTGTATGCAGTCTTATATTTCAAAAAAGATTAGCGGTACAGAGCGAAAAAATATTTATCTACAATTTTCATTCAGTAAAACGGAGAATGGAATTTTGAGCTTAACACCTGGATCCATTAAGAGGCATTTTTTAAGATATTTTTTCAACTGACATTTTTTTCTTATATTAAAAAAAATATTATTGGCTCTAAATAAGAAAATTCAGGCTAAATAGAAATATATATCATAAATATAAATAAATAAATATTATCCCGACTTAGTATTTTCCCCTTCTCTTTACATCTGACACTACACAACTTCTGTACTTCACTTGGTGCTAAGTCTGTTGCAGTCGTTCGTGGTAATTCGAGTAAATTAGTCCTGTTGTTGGCATAACGCGTCCCGGAAAATAAATAAAATTTCCCATCTTTTCTTGATTTCCTCTTTTTCCAATTTACTATCATAATATAAATCATAACTGGATTTACCAGTTGTACCTTGCTTACATCATTGTTTATTTTAAATCCATGACTTATAATTGGTGTATATTTTAATTAATTAAAAAACGACTCAATTATCCTGGCTAATGGAATTAATTTTTTTATTCATTTTCAATCTTTGAATTAAATTTAAATCTATAAAATAGTGGGTGAATTAAAATTCTCGCAAGAGTGCATTATTCATCATCGATACTATTTCTGAACCGTGATGCGACTTCTAGCAGCTGCTTTGAATCAAACGGTGAGAGAATTAATACCACTTCGATAATTATTCCGAGGTTTTACCCTTTTTTAATCCACCGATTTTGAAAAATTTTCAATTCTACTTCAGTATTTTCTAAAACTCTATTTTTAAAATCCTAAAGTTTTATTTATAAACTCTTATAAATTTCTTTTGAATTATTATTATTGTTCAATTATTATTTTCTCGTTTCTAAAATTTTCATGTATGAAATTTCAAACTCTGGACGTCTTTTTCCAGAGAATTTAAAAGTTAAAAAATATATGTTATTAAAATGATTAAACAATGAGCGTCAATTATATTCTGATTATTATGTCGCAGATATCTTAAGAATGTCAATGTTTGGCAATTTTGGCAAGATCTTTCTTGGTATTAATCATTGTTTTCGAATTTTTTTGTTTCAGGAGTATGACCTCGAGCAGAAGATCGAAGTGGAGATCAAAATGCGGGAAGGATCGGCTAGACTTTTGGCGGCTGCTCGTCATCGAGCACAAAGTTTGGAGGCTGCAAGAGCCCTTCTGACATCCAACGAGAGGATGTCTGCTTACATGGCTGAATTGCAACGTCGAAAAAAAGAGCCTTCCAACAAGACGAGGTATATATTCAACCCTTTAAGTTCATCCAGCTCTACTTCACATCCTTCAGTCCATTGAACCGAAAAAAACAGACTTCGAAGTCAAAAAGAACCACATTTGCAAAGGAACCTCGACTTTGACCTATTTAAATATTTAATTTTGAAATTAGATTTTTAATTCTTCGTTTTATGCAAAAAGGATCGAAATTAAATATTTTTTTGCTCTGTATGCAGTCTTATATTTGAAAAAAGATTAGCGCTACAGAGCGAAAAAATATTTATGTATAATTTTCGTTGAGTAAAATGGAGAATGGAATTTTGAGCTTAACACCTGGGTCCAACGTTGACCTATTTAAAGAATTCAAATTTATCAATTCTTAGTTTATCACGTTTAAATTTCATTAATTAATCAGACTTGGCTTCGCTTAAAAAATGTTTTTTTTTTGTGAATACGTGAAATATTGATATTTGCAATGTCATTTTTTTCTGAAACAGTTTTTTTGTCTGCACACTTTCGCAAAATTCATGTTAAATTTACAATAATTTCATATACACCTGTACGGAAGTATAATGAAAACATAATTTACAACGTTTAACACGCACAACTTTGTTTACCAACTTTTCCATTTTGTTGTCCTCTTTTAATGTTGTTAATGTTGGTCTTACTACTTATAAAATGCAGAAGTGTTTAATAAATGTTTTTCTTCTGTTTAGTTTGCCTGCCAGTACAGCGAGAGTTTCGCTTTCGGATTTGAGGGTGCCTCTGATGTGGAGAGATTCGGACCATTTTAAAAATCGAGGAGACTACCGTAGATTTGCTGTATTCTGCTTGGCTCGTGTTGGAACAGAAATTCACGATACTGCCCTTCTTTGTCCTGTTGATCGGGCTCTAACTGATATTAGTTTTCCAGACGTATTAGTCTTGTAAGTGTATTAATGATTTCATAATTAAAAAACAAAAATGATTTGAAAGTTTTCCAATTTCTGGAAAAGCAAAATTTCAATCTCTTGTTATCTTTACAGTAATAACGTGCCAGCAGAATTCGATTTGACTCTCGAAATCTACAGCCATATACTTCAGGAAGACTTAAGTATTGCAAGTACTCCTCGAAGAATTAAAAGAACGATCCACTCCTCGATCTCGAAAACAGTTGGAAAAAAACTCGCTGCTTCTCTTCGTGACGAACTCAACTCTGGTAAAATGTAAGTTTGGTAATTGGTAATTGGTAATTGTTTTTAATATTTACAATATTTTTTCTGAAGAATTCTTAGTAAATAAAATGTATTTTATATTTTGATAGAGGACCCCACTTTGAATTAATGGCTTCGGCAAGATTAACGCTGGATGACACGGACGATAACATTCACACTCATGATCTCGTCATTAATAATTTAGGTGAGTAATTTATTGTAGGTATATCAATTTAATATATACAAATTTACCACAAAGTTTTAAATCATTTTTTTATATAGCCAAAGCTTTTATTGCATTATTTATTCTTATTTCTCAGAAAACAAACATCACGCTCTACCTCTATTCGGACACTTTTGTTGCCGGCTAGCAGCTCAACCAGACTGCATGAGTAAAGAAATCTGTACTGGCAATATTAATCTGAATGGCCGAAATTGCTGGGCACGATTACAAGGATTTGAAATCCGAACCTGGGAGTCGAGGAAATTAGCTGAGGAAGATCAAAGTCCTGCTCACACAATTCCTATCAATAGGGTAATTTGAGCATTCACTTTTTATATTTTTTTATGATTTTTTATATGGATTATAAAAAGATTAAAGCTCTGTCTTTAAATTTCGAAGCAAACCAATTTCAAAGCTTTTGAATTTGGAAAGAGAACAGCTGTCAATTAAAAATTTCTGAAATATGAGTGCTTAGAAGTTTACTATTATAGTTTTTCCATTATCTGAAGAAATAATGGTTTAATTTATTTCAAAATAATTAAAAAGGAATTTCGTTTTCAGGAAACTTCTATTCAACCTTCAAAGTCTTCGAAAGAGCTTCGAATTATCAACAACGTCGATGGCACTGAGAAGACAACTACAATCAGACTGGACTCCAGCGAAGAGGCTCAGAGATGGCTCAGGCAATTAAATACTCATGCTAAGGATCATCTCAGGTGGAAGCATGCTGCAGAATCAATTCAAGATGTTCCTTGCGTCGAAAGTGCTAGAAACTCTTTCATCAGCAATAAGAGACAGGGTTCTCTCTACGACGAGACTCCCTTGATTGGTTAGTGAATAATTTTTATTTTTTACATTTCCAAGTTGTATGTCTTCTAATTTGCAAAGGGCTAAAGTTAAACGTTTTAGCTTCTATTATAATTTAAAAACTAGAGTGTTCAAAATAAAACCTGTTAAATATTGCATTCTGGATTAATAATTTTAATATTTTCAATCCTAATTTGAAGTTATGAATATTTTAGAATCAGTGCAACTGGATTATGCCTCTTCACGCCCAACAGTTCAAGAAATCTTCGGACTAACTCCAAGCACGAGTCTAAGCAGTTGTAGCTCGACTAACAGTCCACCAAGTTTGCGATCGCGATCTTTGAGTACAAGTGGACCACGAAAACTCAGTGCCAGCACCCTGAAATCTCATTGGCCATTCTCAAACAAAAACCACGATTAGGACGAAATTCGACTTCCGAATTCAAAAGTCTCTCTCGAATCTTCCAAATTGTGTAATTTAGAACAAAACACTAACTGTTCTTGTAGAACAAGAATTAAAAAAAAAAAATAAAACTACGACGAATTGCTGGACAAGTAAACAGACTGAATATTGTATTCCACTTAGGAGTTTCAGAAAAAGAGACTTTCGATTTCATAATCTACTTTTTACATATCTTTATATCTTCGCTTCGACTTGAGAAGACTGAACGAGAAAAAATATATAAAAGGTAGAAAATGTTTAAAAAAAAGACACTTGAAGAAAGTAGCGATCATAAAGTTTATGGTTTTTCCCTGTCAATCCTTTGATTTTTTTTCTACTTTTTGTCATGTGAAAGTTTATTTAATAATTTGTGGAATTTAGGTTTGTATTCTGTTAAGTTTAGTGCGAATAAATAATGTTTATTTGCGCCAAGCGAATGTTTTTTTTTACAGGTGAAATATAAAGTGTTTAAATTTGAAGCCATATTCATTATGATCATCTGCTTAGCAATAAATGTAATAATACTTTTCGGAAAGCAAATTAAAGTAGAGTTATTACTCTAGATCACTATTTCTTGTCTCTGCACTTTTATATGCATGCAAAGAAATAAACTTTTCGAGGAACAATAGCGAGGCAATTTTATTGCAGAAATATGTAGTTTTTGTTGAAAGTCGACAGAGAATTTATACTTCGCAATTAGTATTCTCTTCACTGAAGAGATTTCTGTACAAGTGCAAAATTATTTATAGAGATTGAGTTTCGGTATGTTTTATGGCGCGAATAAAAAATGTGAGAAAAAAAGCGAGATATGAGCAATTTTATCACGATTTCCATTCCATGACACTGCTCTTATTTTTACGTTGGCCATTTTTTTCGCGTCGCGAATTTCGCTTACATTGAAAAAAGAATCAAGGATAAGTTTAAATTTTCTAATGGATAAATTTTCTTAAAGAATATAATGGACGCAATCACTGCTAGACATTATGATTTTGTAGAAGAAATGAATTTAAAATTAAATGCAAACAGCAGTGAAAACGTTGAGATGTTCAGATTAGTGTTAAACATATTTCATCGTCATTAGAGTAATGTAGAAACATATTTTGTACCTAACTTTCATTGCAATGTATATCACATCGATAATGTATAAAACCTATGGATCTGCATTTAAATGATATAAAATATCGAATAAATATTATGATATTAATACACTTATAGTATTGAAAATTTATTTGAAACCCGATTTATTGTGATTTTCGGTATGAGAGGAATATCAATAAAAGAAAATAATTTAAAATATATCTATTTCTTTTTATTTTTTGACCATTATAGGTTTTAAATTGCTCTAAAAGAGTTTAAATTTAAAAATTTTCAATACATAAACTGTTTTTAAGTTACAATAATAGTTTTTTATTGGGTAAAAAAGTAACAGAAAAAAATGGGAAGAGTTTTGAGCCCAATTTTCAAAAAGATTGAAAAGTTGTAAATTTAATTTATACTTTTAGTAATATAATTACGTAAATTTTATTAATCATTCGTACTATATTCTACATTACAAATTAAGTTCTCAAATATATTTTTTAATATCTATCAACTATACAAAGACTCGTACAATTTATCTTAGTATATACATCACAACAGTGATGATTTTATTCACAAAAGAAAGCGATAAATTCTTTGAGTTTTTAATGTAGCAAACGCAATTAAAATTTTTTAAGATTTTGCTTGTGCTTTTTCTCTTTTTTTTTCTTCAATTCGTTTTTTTCCTTCACTATACATACTGTAAGTTATGGCTGCAAGTGTAAATCCTTGAAACGTAACTCGAGCACGCATACTGTATTGCTGCATCATTCCACGACCATGGTAAAAGTTGTAAAGACCAAAAGATAAAGCACCAATTGTCGCAAGAAGCCCTGTAAAAATACAAATTAAATACAGTAGATAAAATATTGATATCTAAGTCAAAAATTTAAAAATAAACTGCTCAGGATTAAACTTTAAGTTAAAATTACTTCCGAAATAAAGCGTATAAATAATATAAAGCATTTGAATACAAAATTACAACTATCAAATCCAAGAACTGTCAGATTTGCCAAAACCTTGAAATGCAATTTAAACTAAAATAGAAAAATATAATTAAGTATTCAATTGCGTAAAACGAATAACATAACGTGAAACAGAAAAAAAAAATGGAAATAAATTTCGGTAAAATTGGTTCAAAAATAGCTCACAAATTAACTAAGAATCTAATTTTGTAGTTTTAATTAAATTTTCTTTTACGATCCAATAAACTTATAATAATTTCTTGTTTGTTTTAGGTTATATGCTTTCATCGTCAAACTCAAACTCGTCAAACCAGTGATCAATGAAATTAAATATAATGACGATTGTGAACTATTAGAATTTCGGAAACTACAGTTTTAAAATTTACTTTTTGCTATAAAATATAAACTATAACTAAAATATACAAACTATTTTATTATTACCAATGGGAACTAAAGGACTTTCTCGGCATTTGCGTTTTAACTTTTCTAAGTTATCCTCTGGATTATATTCATCGCTTAAGGTTGAAACCCATTCGATTTCTTCAGCTTTTAAAATTTTCTCCTGTTCTGCCATTTTTGCCATGTGTTTTACTCAAAATCCTCAAAACTCCACAAATTTCTTCAAATGTTTTCACCATGCACTTTCTGTTTTTTACGTGAGTGAGTGACCTGTGACACGGTAGGTCAAGAAGAATTCTACCTTTTAACAGTTTGTAGAAATTCCGTATGGTGTCGCGCGAAGCACGAGGCGGGAAAACTTGAAAATACTTTATTTTTTATTTTTTAAACATATAAATTTTTTTATCTGTATATAAAATTATCAATAAGTATATAAATACTAATTTAATAGGCTCAAAAACAACAAAATTAAAGTATAATACATATTAATGTTTTAATTTGACTCCAAACCAATAATACTTTCTAAATTATCCCAATTTAGCCTTACAAAATCTTCTCAACTAAAAACGAATTTTGCCTGTATAAGAAAATTTGAAGATTTACAAATATTTAAAAAAAAAACAAAAAATTTAGGTCCCACCGAGATTTGAACTCGGATCGCTGGATTCAAAGTCCAGAGTGCTAACCATTACACCATGGGACCGCTTGAAAGTTTAGGAAAAAAAGATCCAGCAATTAAAAATCAATAAAAATCATGGTCAAAAAAGATATTTTCTTAGGTCCCACCGAGATTTGAACTCGGATCGCTGGATTCAAAGTCCAGAGTGCTAACCATTACACCATGGGACCAGTTGAGAGAAATTATTTTAAAAGACCATTTAGATCGTAGGGAACTTTAATAATCCTTTTATTACGATTTTTAATGATTCTATGTTTACAAATTTTTTCTCCGATTTATTATCAGCACTTAAATTAGTGAAAAAAAAACTGTACTAAAGCATTAGTACTTAAATACGACGTCAGCATTCTTGCACATTTTTTACATTGGGCGGATTGGGCGCTGGTGTCTACTTTTATAGGTTATTAGAATAATTAGGTCTCACTTTTGCAAAAATGGTTCGGGATTTATCAAGAAAAAGTGCGAAAACGATTTTTTGAGTCGGTTTTGCATGTGTCGGAGTTTATGTCGCTTATCAATATTGGACAAAGAAAGTAATTAAAAACTATGGATGAAGGATTTGAGGGATTTGAGGAAATTTCGAAGGTTATGTGACAGTTTGCTTCTGCTCTCGAGATTTTACTGCACTTACACAATTTTAACTTCATTTATTTTGACAGACCAATTTTTTTATTTTCAGTTGCTGGTGGTTGCTGGTACAGACGACACCAAGCTAATTAATAATAAATAAAGTATGCTATTTATGATTGACTCAAGTTCAGACAAATAAGTTCAACAAACTTATTCAACAAACAAGTTCCCTTTCAAATTTATAAGATGACTATACAATCCTGCCAGCCTATAATTTTTCTCAGATTTTCTTAATGAAACCAAGGAATTTGATAAATTGTATTATTTTTTTAGGATATTCCAAATGTTATCAAGTAAGAGGAAGTAAGAGAAGCTTTAGATCTTTTCAGCATTTCTCCATACAAGCATAAAGTAGAAATCATACCATGTCAGACTGTAAATACATACGTTATATTTTATAATATTTAATATCTAGATTTGACGATCTTTGCTGTTAGCACTTTATTTTTTTATTAGCTATACAATTTTTATAATTGTGTGTGAGAAATTACCAAACTGATTAAAAAATAATGAACTTATCTACGTCTAACAAATTGTTTTTATGAGAAAGATCTTTGTTATCTTTCTAGACACGATTTTATCATCCTTGTTCTACTAATGTAAATGCTAATTTTATAATATCTAAGAAATTTATTTTTCTTCAATATTTTTCTGACATGTAAATAAAAAAAATTTTAATTCAAATTTTCCCGCTTAAAGATGTTTTAAACTTGGCTTGCTTTGTGATGGTGATTGTGATTGTGCAGTTTTTAAAGACAATTCATCATAAACATTTGTATATCTTGACATCATTAGAAGCAAGAAAAGGATGTAACGGTAAGCCGGTAAAGTAACATAAAAACGTTCTTCGAACGGTTTTTCGAACTCTAAAATACATATGAATAAATCTTTATGTGTTTCCTAAAAAGAACGCTCAGGGCGCTGTGGTCTAATTCTGAACGCGTCTCTTACCAAAGAATATCTTTGCTCTTACTCTCTTGCAGTCTGTTAATATTTTTCTCTATTACTCTTTACCTTCGCCATTGTTTTGTGATCGTTGAGCTGATTGTTACTTTGCAGAGCTGCGGTTAAGAAATTTATAGTTTTTGAAGTTATGGGAGCTTTTGTCAAAAAATCAACAATGTGTCGTAAAAGTCGAGTAAGTAAATTTTTAAGTTATATGAAAATAAATTGTATGCCTGCTCCAAAACGAAGGCAATCAATATTAAAAGTTTCGCGCTCCGAAATGTCATCAACAATAGAACTACCTGCGTACTCCATTTTTTGTTCTTTAATTAAATGACATATCTTATATTTTCTTTTCAAAGCGTGTAAAAATCTTAGTAAACATTGGCAAACTGTCAAATTTTGTCATTTAGTTCTCGTGAGTTTCTTGTGAAAACTCAACAGTTTTTGTTTGTTATTTCATAAGAATAAACGTTGGTATTTATTCTTATACGGAATATATAAAGGTGATTTGAAATGTCGTCCGTGAACTTTCACTTTTCTAATAATTTTACGAATTATTACGATACTTTCATATAATTGCGCAATTCAAGTTGAAAAAGGGCGACCTTGGGGTTTTGGATTTATGTCAGGATGACTAATATTTTTACAATTAATTGCTTTTGTATGCTCAATTTGAAAATTTAACTCGTATATTTTGATCCCTGAATTTAAAATTTAAATTGTGAAATATTCTTTTTTTGACTTTAGGCATTGTTTTTTTTTTAAATAACATTCAATAAATGTGAGTTGCTATTTGAAAGTAATATTTAAAAATGATATTACTGTTTCTCCAAGAACTACAGTATGCAACATTTTAAAACATTTTCTGAGGAAATTCTTGTACTTGTCTTTGTTTACGAAGATTAAGTAAAATATAAATTTTTCCTTTTGTAACTGTGTTGATAACTTGCTCTCCCATATGTTTACGTGAGCCATCGCAAGTACTTCACAGAAAATTGATATCATACAACCTAGTTTCGTAATTCCATAATAATCGAGTCAAAGGCAGAAAAGTTATAATATTTTACAAATAAAATACAACTATCGAAACGTTGTTTTTTAAATAACGAAGAATAGAAGATATCTAGCTTATTACTCGGTCCTGATAAGTTCACATGAGTGATAACAAACTTTTCATTTTCTCATTGATGAACCTTGAAAATCAATTTCCACACATACTGTACTATTTACTCAATACTTTCTTGCTCAATGTTTTACTAATACCTTATATACAAACTAAAAATCGAATAAAAAGTATTGTAAAGTTACGAGTATTTACAATTTGAATTTGTTAATTTACTCATAAATCTCGTATCTACATCTAATTTTTACAGATATAATTGATGATTACGATTTTTTGTTGATAAAGGCTCTAGGTATACATAGTAAATACTCAATATTTATTCTCCGTATAACAAAAAGCAGATTTCAAAATTATTAATATATAATACTTTTATGAAACGTATAGATCTTTTATTTTTGCTAGCAGCAAATACACAGATAAGATGCGAACTATAATATGTACATATATTTGATATATAAACATATATTTGATACAAAAGCGTGTGGCTGATAATGGGAAGCACCAGTTAAATCTCAGCATTTCGAGGGTGTGTTCAACTCGAATCATAAGTTTAACTAATCTTCAGTGTTACGTCGCCTTAATAATGTTAGTCACGCTGTTTTACGTCACGTGAATAATCAGCTATAATTTCTTTTACTCGTGCAAACGCATACACACTCCAGACTGAAGGTCATATTATCAACAAACTCGACTTACACCTATAATCTATTCTAAAACTGTGGGTAAATTTTGATCGTAAAATAGTGAAATAAATCGGCTTCCGTTAAACAATACTTTCCTCTAAGCTTTCGTTTTACGTAATTTACATTAATAGTAGTTTAAAGCATGCAAGTTGCACCTTTTAGGTTTCTTATTATTGCCGGCCATTGAACTAAAGTCAGTATACAAAAGCTTTATATAGGTCAACTAGCAAACGTTCTTTAGAAATAATAAATATGAATATACACTTTTCTTTTTCCTTGTGCCTGAAAAATTAAATGCATTACCTTTTTAAAATAAAACCTGAATATTCAATCCTCTCAAAATAAGAAATTAATGTCGAGTAAGATTTGATGGAATTAGTGAGATATAAATAATGGAAGGAATAAGATTGGTATTAACTTGCGATTAACATGAATTAACGAAACATGTGTTTATTGTCTTTATAGGTCAGTAGAATGGTGTTGAGATCTACCTCCTAGAAGGCGTGAAAAAATTACGAGCTTTCAGGAGGCCAATAACCGATCAGTTCACAAACAACAGGCCAATAAAATCCAATATACACTGCAGTTTTATTTCTTCTCGAAGAATATCACTTTGGCTATCTGCAAACTCAAGAAGTAATCGCTCAACACATCAACAGGAAAAATATCAATTTTTGAAGAAAGAGTACCTATTTTCGCATTCGGCAAAGATTAAGCTTCACTTCTTATCGCAGAAAATTATAAGAAAGGAGCAGGATGGGATCCGCGAGACCGCAAGATAAGCTCGGAGGAGGCATTTCCCTGCCCCAGTGGATGAAAGGAAAATTTGACAATAGGTATGTTCAATCTAATTAATTCCTCCTATTTAGTTTTTTTTTTTTATTTCGCTTATTTTTAGCAAAAGAACATTCAAAAAAGTAAAAATGAATCTGAAAAAATGAAAAGATCTTTTTTAATTACTAAAAACTACAGCTTTATAATTAGTTCTTAAAATTGATTACAATATTTTAAAATGAATTTGTTAGAGATCTACAAAGCTTTAAAGATTCAGTTATGGCGTCATCGAAATTTCAAACGTCACACAAGTGCTTACAGCTGATATAAAGTTACCTATAGCAGTCCTAACCAGATATATTGCGCAGGCACCATCAATTGAATGACTAATCCTGCTAAATAATGATTACGACTTTGAGTTTTTTAAGTGTAACTTTTTATTATCACGACCTATTCTCGTGTCACTTACAAATATTTAAAGTATTGATTGTGAAGTTTACAAACTAAATAAAATGCAATAGTGTCAATAAATATTACAGGAATAAGTTTCTATTTTCTTTGTATTTTTTTTTTTTGGGTAAATTCACGGACTTTATTATATTAGTTTTAACATAAAACAAATTTAAAGTTAGAATTTTCAAACCTAATTTGCTATTTTTCCTTTTAAGACCTGTTTAGCAGGATTATTTCTAAATAGAATAATTATTATTTAAAATTTTCTTTAATGTGAAAAGACGTGTTTGACTCTCTTTGTTATTTTTTTTAAACGGCTTCCCGGTGGACCGTTTAAATGATAAACAATGTTTTTAAGCTCTTAATGAAAATTAAATAAACGTGATCTCACTTATTCGACTTTCGCCTTCGCCACGGTCAACGAAGTCTGACATTCATTTCCGACTGTCAACCTGGATTATAAGTTTATTGTTTTTTCTCCCGGAAAAACTTGTGATTCGATTTATGTGATACGAATGAGTAATGCCTTTGCTATGAGAATAATGCTAAAGATTTCCAGTCTTGGTTGTTTACGTATATAGAATTGTAAACTAGAGAATTTTCCATTATGATATTCATATTATTTACCTAAAACATAGTTAAGTGCTGTGTGGTTACATTTTTCGACTAATTAGACTTTGAACTCAAGGTTAGTCGTACGAGTGCTTAAGTAAATGGGCTCAAAAAAAAAGGGGTAACGTCGCAAGGAAAAAAAAAAGTAGATATTACAAAATAAGGCTTGCGAAAGGAACTGTTTCATTTTTTTATTATTGTGTTTCAACTTTAAGCCAATTTTTATTTTTTATTCTTATTCATTTGTGTAAATTTTAATAGACGATAATTTATAGGCTGGAGGCTAATCGGGACGATGTTTACCTTTTAAGTTCTCATCTGTAGAGTTTATCGCAGAGGTTACTTCGGGTCGAGAAACATAGAACTATTATCAATATTGTAAAAATTAAGTAACGAGTGGCTTTAAGACTTTAACCTTTGCATTTTTATGATAATGAATAAGTCTGAATTATCATTATTTATACCTTTTAAATAAAGTGGCTTTGTGTATCTTACAGTTTACAAAATAAAGTATTTCCTCGTATTGAAAATTACTCATGCACCTAATCATTTATGATGAATGTGGCTTGACACGGAAATCTGCCTTACATTCTCATCAGTAATTTTTTTTCTAAAGAGATTATATTAATATTGAACTTGAAAAGGATGATTCTTATTATTTTTATTTATATTTTCTGAAAAGATAAATAAGTCTGCATGATGTTCGGGAATTTTTAAGAGCTTCTAAAATTTTTGGACTATTTTCTGACCTCAAAATCGATTTCTTTATTTTACTTGATAAATATTATGATTAGATTTTTTTCGCTTTGTATAGATACTCATTTTTAAAATAGAATTATGAGTAGAGAGCGAAAAAGTGCCTAGTTTTAATACTTCTTGAGTAAAATGAAAAAATTGAATTTAAAATTAATTTTTACTTCCTCGTCTTAGGCAAAAAGGATTAAAAGTAAAAATTCTTTCGCTCTGTCGGCATGTTTCTATGTTAATACAGAATACATCTACAGAGCGTAAAGATATTTTATTCTAATAATTATTAAGTAAAATGGGGAATGAAATGTTGAGGTCCGAATTTGGATCATTTTACAAGAATTAAGTCTCGAAAAAGTCCTAGAATTTTGCAAATCCTATTTAAGATTTTAATATGTCCGTCTGGTATATGTATAGGTCTGCAAAGTTAATTTACAAAGTTCAAATTTTCACGCCAAATAGAGATTCCTATTTCGGTTGATTACGTTTATTATATTAGAAGGTGTTTGTAAATTGGAAATCAGTTGGGAGTTGGAGTACACAACGCACGCGTCGTTATAGTTCGTAGCTCGAAGAAGACGTGCATCCATGTCTTGGCCTGTTTAGCAATCACGAGATCGCGTATTTTTAGATAGTCACACATCTAAGCAAGAGTTAAAATTTATAATACAGTCTAACGTCACATTGTCAGTATTAACGTTTTGTGAAGGTGTTTTAATTCGCAGCTAGCCAGCATTTACAGATACGATAATCACATTTTGTATTCAAAAATATGTTGTAGATATTTTTATTCTAAAAATATTGTGAGCACATAGGTTTTACTTATCAGTGTCCGATACTGTGGTCTCTACAAAATACGGAAAAAAGTTAGTGTTTACAATTTTAAAATGCAATCATTCTTTAGGTCTTCCAAAAGTTCATAAAAAACGATGTATTGTAAGGAAAGAATTATTCAGAAAACATTTTGTTGATAAAGGTGCACCTCGGATCCGGTTCGTCAACGTCATAGCAATAATAGTACGTCACTAATCTAACTTGTGGTAATTACCTTCCACAAGCAAGAATGCCATTTATGTTTCGAGTACAATGAAGAATTTTTTCAAAAAGCGGAATATGAAAATATACATCTAAACCTACTAAACTTTTTTTAACCTTGAAATTGATAATTAGCAGGATCTGTTGGATGTATTAAAGTATTCTACAGCTTTTTTTCAATTCGAGACTCAATCTATATGTGAATTCTGTTCACGGATCTTTTGCCAACGAATCGAGGACGCTGTACGACATACAGTACACGAACGTGACTTGTACCGACAAGAGCGATACTGATATGAGTTTTTTTTATTCTCAAGTTCATTTCGGGAAGAACTCTTCTATATCTCAATTTTTCCTTGTAAAGTTCAATCGCGATACTCTTCATTTGAGATGTGTTAAGAAATCTGTAATTTGATTCTTAAGTAAAAACTGGATAACCAAAATTGAGTTATTTTCTATAAAAGGGTTTTTAGAAAGAGGTAGGTCTTTAGTTTTTATTTTGAGTTTATTAAAGTCAAGAACAGGAATTTTTATTTTAGATTCATTGTCAGGGATCGAAAGTCTTCACTCTAAAAAAAAAAGAAGAAATGTTCGAGAAATAATTTCGATATAAAGAGATTAGTAATGAATTAATTAATTGCTCCAATGTCACTTTGATAATTTCGTGAGTCAGAAGCTTGTGCAATGATGTGAACATCACAAAATTGCTGTTCTCAGATCAAGGAATACTTTTAAGCGTATAAGAAAACACTTTTTTTAATATTTAAAAGTATGAAAACACTTTTAAAAATGTTTTACCCTCTATTTTTTCTTGGTTGATAATTTTAGAAGATCATGAGTTGAACGAACCTTGAAAGTTGTATTATTGCGAACTTATTTTTAGGGTTTGTTATTCACATTCTGTTAATGTCAATTGGCTGTTAAGCTCATATTAAATAAATAAAGTCAAATGACTAAACTAAATTTCTTATTAATTACTCGGTAAATTTATAATGCAGCAATCCCAATTGCTTATATTTTTCAGATTCGATTTCGATGAAAGTACATTCAGTCCACCTTCCCATGACGACAATTTCTTCTTCATCCGTTATGCAAAGAACCAAGGGACAGAAAATGCTTCTTCAGGATTCACAACCATCTCTGATGTAATCAGTGGGAACAAAGAGACCAATCAAATTCCTACAGTTCAAGCAAATACAACAAACTTCAAAGACGTAAAAGAAATTGATTTCAGCAAACACCCAGAACCTTGCCAACCATTTGTCCCCAGTGCTGTTAATAAAGGTGAGGTAACTAAAAAATTACCTAGAATTTTGAAATTAAGACCCTGTTTTGCAATCATTCTAATCTAGAAATTCCTATTTTGATAAAATAATTGATGTATTGTTGCAGGAAACTTTTACAAACCCCCGAAGACTATTTTGGCTAATAACATACAAAAATCACAAGGAACGGATGACGGTTTTCATTCAACACCAGCCCTCTGTGGCAAGTCGATCGTTCAAGTAGCCAACCAAATGATGTCCGGTTTCAACAAGAGCAATTCTAACTCAGAACTTCGTCCCGAGCAGACCGAAAATGCATTTGCAAAAGGAAGCAAATCTCTTCCTGCGTCGCCGATGTCGACGCCAATGTCCACGCCAGACAGTTCGCCAAAATCGAGGAGGAGGCACCAGAACAGATTTTTTACTGGACCTTTCGTGCCAGATAGAGAAAAATATCAGGGAAGTTGGATCCTAGCTGGAATTTTGGGACAGCCACGTGAAGTTTTAACTCTAAAAATCGAAGAGGAAGAGGAAAATCTCCCAGAAAATATTCCCCCGAGGGCTTTGAGTCGTAAAAAGTCGATTTCATCGCAAAATCTTACTTATCTTGGGAAAGAGGAAAAATCGAGCGATAAGCAGTCGAAAACGAGCGTCTTTCAAGCTAAACCGTCAGAACTTCGTGAGATGAACTTTTGGTCTCCAACTTCCATGTAAACTTCTCTGTGTCTTGCTTATCCTTTTTTAAATTTTATTTTTTACTAATACTATTGCTTTTTTGTTCTTTTATATAGTTTTCTAGAGATCTAATGGTCGTATTCTAATAAAATCTAACTAGAATTGACGTCCGTCATGATCTTACTTAAGACAATTCAGCATTTGCTGAAGCTGTTGTCACATTACCGTTTACACTTTACAGTTTCGCTATTATGTAAGTCTTATAGCGAAGAAGACATCTTCGATCTTTCGTAACGAAATTCTGAGTAGATGAACAGAAAATAACAAAACAAATAATTTTTCTTGTATTTAGTTGTTACTTGAAAGACGTTCTTTAAGATTAAAGTATTTTTCGTGCAGTACTTGAAAACTAATTTTAACCCGTAGGTAGACGATAATTTACGCCCGGAAAACTTTATTTTATAATGTCACTTAAAAGGAAATAGTGTAATTGTTATTTATTGATAATAGGTGCAGATTTCACAAGGCAGTAGATCAGTTTCATATTTAAAAACTACAAATTCAGTGAAAGAAACAAACAAAGTGAATTTATTTGGTGCAGGTTTGCTATCTCAAAGTGCTACTTTTTTAAAAAGAAGATTGTTTGTGTTTTTCCGAAAAATTTTCATCGTTAATCTGCATACGTTGAGTCGTCAGCGTGGAAAGTTGTTTGTAATCAGAAATGTTGAATCGCTGACGACTCTGATGAAAAAGAAAACTTGTACCTGGTTTTTTCGAGACTAACTTATCTAAAAGCTACTTTAGTATACTGTATATATTGTTTAATTTTTAATTTTCATCGAGTGCATTTTCAACGACACATTGTCTACATTTTCAATATCAATCATTCAATCTACACGAAACATTTGACAAATAAAATCGTCTTGATTATTTTAAATTCAGTTCGTAGTTCTTATTTAGGTTTTTTTGAATTTAAGAATGCTAAGGATTTTGAATGTTGTCGTGAAATTTTTCAGGTTTTCAAGCGGTTTTATTAATTTTTGAGATTTTAACGAATTTCGAGTGATTTTAAGTAATTATGAAGTTTGTCGCGTAATTTTAAAGGATTTTAAGGAATTTTACTATTTTAAAAAAATCTATAGAATCTTAGTAGATTTCAAAACTGATGTTATGCGAAATTTTTGAAAAATTTCAATGAACATTATCAATTAAAAATTATACTATTATTAAAAATTAATTCGCATTTTTGATAATTTTGTGTCAGAGATTTTTGTCTGAAATTCAGGAAAATATCATTGAGTGGATGTAAAAAATAAAAACACCAAAATTTCAAATATGTATATACGTATATGTGAGATCTACATACACATAAATAAGAATGACATAGGTACACGTGCTCATGGAGAAATTATGAAATTGTGCTTGTACTCGCATATAATCACGATTGATCTCGATGAACCTTCAAACTCAAAAATTCGAATTAAAATATCCTCACATAAGAAAACCTCCCGAGTCCCACTTCACAGAGTTACCAATAATTTGAGCAATTTTTTTATAAACTTAACTATAAAAAAAACCCAATATCAAGAAACTCAGGAGCTTTTCCTATTTTATATTATTTAAATTTTAATCCGAACTTCTAATAAAAAGAGTAAAATATCAAAATATCCAAAGGACAGACTTGACATTCTGATAAAGCAAGTCTATCAAATTTTGAACCCGTTACAAAGGAACTTTACAAAAATGTTCAAAGAAAGTACTGTACATTACGAAATACTTGATGTAAAAACGGCGAAATAAATTAATAAGCATGTTCTCTTTGATTTAAGAAAGTGGAAAACTTAAAAAGCGTATGAGGTTCCAAGTCCGGTGAAGGTGGTGTGAGCAATGACTCCGGGGGCGGCGTATGCGTGAGCCTTAACAAGGGGAGCGGCTGCGGCGTATCCGTAAGCGGGGGCGGCATAGGCGGCCTTGACAACGGGGGCGGCTGCGGCGTATCCGTAAGCGGGGGCGGCATAGGCGGTCTTGACGATGGGGGCGGCAGCAGCGTAGCTGTAGGCTGGGGCGGCGTAGGCGGCCTTGACGACGGGGGCGGCGGCGGCGTAGCTGATGGCTGGGGCGGCGTAGCTGATGGCTGGAGCGGCCTTGACGATGGGGGCGGCGGCGGCGTAGCTGTATGCGGGGGCGGCGTAGCTTACAGGGGTGGCGGCGTAGGAGACGAATTTAGCATCGTTGGTGACACGGGTGTCGTATTTGCGGACGCTGGAGAAAGCGGTGTCGACGGCCTTGCTGTAATGGGAGACTGCGGAGTTTCCGTCCAAAGAACGTACTACGCTCTGTTGGCTGGCTCCAATTGCGGGGGTGTGGATTGCGGCGTAAGCTGGGGCGGCGGCGTAAGCTACAGCTGGGGCTGCGGCGTAGGAGAGAGCTGGGGCTGCGGCGTAGGACACAGCTGGAGATCCAATGAATCCTGCCCTGGCGACGGCTACAAGAGCGGCGAAAGTTACGAACTGGAAAAGATAAATTTATTTTTAATCATTCATACTCATTTAAATAATTATAAAAATCACTTTTTTTAGAGAGGAATTTCAGGAGGCTTTTAGGAATTTTAATATATTTTGAACGATTATTATATTATATATTATATTTTAAACGATTTCGTAGAATTTTAAGGTATTTCAAGATATTTCGCGGAATTTTAACGGTATTTATGAAATTTTAAGAGATTTTTTAAAGCTAAGCAATTTTAAGGGATTTTAAATGTTTTGCAATTTTGAGAACTTTAAGAACTTTAAAAGATTCCAACGAATTTTAATCGATTTCTAAGGTTTTCGTGAAATTTTAAGGGATTTCAAAAGGTTTGTAAGAGTTTTATAGGGTTTTAAGGAATTGTATGAGATTTCTAATAATTTTAAGTGATTTTAAAGAATTTGCAGAAGTTTCTGGGGATTTTAACAAATCTTAACGAATTTTAAGGGATATCGAAGGTTTTCGTGAAATTTTTTTGCGCCATTAGAGGAATTTTTTACGGAAAATTTTTTTAGTAGTTACGGAAAATTTTAGTCAGATGCGTGTCGAAATTTCTGCACAGTAGTGGCGGAAAATGTTAGTCAGACGTTGGAAAGTGGCAAGTAGTTACGGAAGTAGTCAGACAGCACAGCCAGATTTTCGCCAAGTAGTTACAGTGACTTTTAGTCAGACGGAATTAGATGTTTTCCGCTTTATGGATATATTTATAGTAAGCACTGGGTATTATTTATTATTTATTTATTTTACGATTTTGAACAGATTTCAAGAGATTTTTATGACTTTGAAAATATTTTATGGGATTTAAAGGATTTTATTTGTCGGGTAATTTTATTGAGGGATTTTAAAATATTTTGATGATTTTTAAAAGATTTTGATGATTTTTAAAAGATTTTGTGGAATTTACAAGGATTTTGAAGGTTTTCGTAAAATTTTAAGGGTTTATTCCGAGAGATTTTTCTAATTTTTAAAGGATTTTGTAAAAATTTTAAGGATTTCATGGAACTTGATGAAATCTCTAATGATTTTAACAAATTTTAAGTGTTAAGGAACTTTTTAGAGGTTTCTAGGAATTTTGAGAGATTTTTACGAATTTTAACATGGATTTTAAGAGATTAAGGATTTTGAAAGTTTTTGGGAAGAATTTCAAGAGGTTTCTAGGAATTTTAAATTTGTCAGGTAATTTTATAGAGGGATTTTAAAAGATTTTGTGGAATTTAAAAGGATTTCGAAGGTCGTCATAAAATTTTAAGAGTTTATTTCAAGAGATTTTTTTAATTTTTAAAGGATATATTTTCAAAATTTTAAGGATTTCATAGAATTTGATGAAATTTCCATTGATTTTAAATAAGTTTTAAGGAGTAGATTTAGTTATTGAATTATATTAAAAGTAGTTTAAAAGTTCTTATAATGTTAAAAGCATTAAATGAATTTTTTACGGAAAATTTTTTTAGTAGTTACGGAAAATTCTAGTCAGACGCGTGTCGAGATTTGTACACAGTAGTGGCGGAAAATGTTAGTCAGACATTGAGAAGTGGCAAGTAGTTACGGAAGTAGTCAGACAGCGTGAGATTTTCGCTAAGTAGTTACAGTGACTTCCAGTCAGACGGAATTAGATGTTTTCCGCTTTATGGATATATTTATAATATGCACTGGGTATTATTTATTATTGATTATTTATTATTTATTATTTATTATTTATTATATAAGGTCTTGAAAATACTGTTCGATAAAAAAATGATATTAAATATTGTGTAAATAGTAATAGTTATGAATAGAAGTTGAAATGGTGACTGAATTGAATTTAAAAGGATTGCTTATGAGTTTTGGTAATTGTAAAATGGTGAGTACGGTACCTTGAACATTTTTGTGTTTTGGGTTTGCTTGAACTGCTCACTTCTACGGTTGGGGTAGTTGTGATACTAACTTGAGTCCCCCCGCGGTTTTTATACCAAAAATTTGTCTGTGGTTATAGCGAAGCTGTCGTTTCGCAATATACCGGTCTTTTTAGACGAGATCTCCTTTGCGAGGTCTGACAACGGAGGTAAAAGAAAGGCTTTTTGGCGATTCGAAGGTCTGGGTTATAGAATCCGGGGCATGTCACGCCCAATCTCTTCTCACACGTTAATCATCAGTCGGTTTACCCTTACTTTGCGGATTATGAAATCACAAAGCATTGACCACGAGCACTTGAACCACTCTCCTTTTCCATCTCGAATCATACATTCAAGGTCATAAATAATCTGCTTCCCAATTGCCATCACTGGACCTTCGAACATGTATGATTTTCAGGGATCGCAGTTTTTTCCATCAAGTATCGCTTCTTATTTCCAAGAATGAAACGAACTTGAAAGAAGACAGATTCAGGATATCCTTACTGGAATTGATAATTTATGAAAGTGGATCACTTTTTATGTGATAGAAATTATTCTGGTGATATAAAATATTGAAGATATAAATATTTATGCTGATTATTTAATACAAAAAATGTAATAGAAAGCATTAAACTAAGTTCCAAAATCTTACGTAATTTATGTGAATATATAATTCATAATTTGGTGATTGATCGACAATTATGTTTTACTTGTAAGAATTGATCTTAAGATATGATCTTTGATCAGCGAACTCCGACACAATGATGCAATTGCTTTTAAAATATATTTCGAAACTTATGTTTGATGTACGAATTTTTTAAAGATATAGCTTATATTAGAATTTTTTTATTAAACTATTGATTAAATATGGAAATATGATTTTCAAATATAAATATAAAATTGTCCATTAAATAAAGTAGAATTCAACATTTACTTAAATTTGTGATTTTATTGTAATTTTAATTCTTGAAATTGATTGAAAGTGAAATTGAAAGAAAAGAGTTCATTTGGAATTCATTCATGTCTTTAAAATGTCTCTGAAATATGACAAGAGATTGTGTAATAATTTTATACATTTAACGGACAAGGAACTTATATAAAGTAGGTCGATTCAGATTGATAATACCTACTCCAGATTTGTTATACAATTTTTTAAATGTGCAATATCATGTAATAGAATCTGCTCATTAGCATTTTCTTCTTATACCTACGTGAAAAATGTCAATACTCTTTGGAAAGAGAGTTTTGAAGTGGGTAAATCAAATATGTTTAAAATGATTAATGGCTCTATTTCAAATGAGATAAAAATAATCTAAGATTTTACATTCTTTAAATTTATAAAGTTTTTTACTTTTTTTTATAAGCAGGTGTAAAGAAATTTCGGCTATGATTGATAAGGATCAATTTTTAATGTACACACTTCGCAGGTACTCTTAATTTACTCCATCCAGGTGGAAATTTCCACCTTTCGTTATTATTTTTTGTCACTCGAAATGAATTTACCTGTTTTTAAAGTAATAAACACATTAAAGTTAAGTTAGGCATCATCCTTGATGTAAATTTGTCGAGTCATTAAACTTTCAAATTGAAACGAGTCTTACCTCGTTCAAATAATGCTTAAATAAATTTAATGCTTGAATATCAGAACTGAAATTTCGTAGCAGTTTAAGAGATTTCAGGATATTTCGCGGAATTTTAAAGGAATTCAGAAAATTTTTAAATATTTTTAAGAACTTTAGGGAATTTTAAGGGATTTTAAATGTTTTGAAATTTTAAGGAATAATATTAATAAGATTCGAAGAATTTGTAAAAGTTTCAACGAATCGTAAGCAATTTCGAATGTTTTTCTGAAATTTCGAGGAATTTTAAGAGAATTCAGATTTTTACGATTTGTAAAAGATTTTATGAAATTTTGAAGGATTTCATGGCCGGAATTTGACGAGATTTCTAATACTTTTAATGGATTTTAAACGATATAAAGGATATAAAAGGATTTTAAATGTTATCAGGACCGTGCGCAGGAATTCATGTTGGGGGGGGGTCGAAATATTTTTATGATTAATTCATGTTACAATAAAAAAATTTCCTTCAAACGATCGTATTTAATGTAAAATAAAATCATATTTTTAATTTTAATTTGTATATGGGGGGGTGTTTGAACCCCCAAACCCCCCTCCTTACGCACGGCCCTGAATGTTATAGTAGAATTTTAAAGAATTTCGAGAAGTTGCTGGGAATTTTAAGAGGTTTTCACGACTTTGAACAGATTTCAAGTGATTTTTATGACTTTTAAAATATTTTATGGGATTTAAAGGATTTTATTTGTCAGGTAATTTTATTGAGGGATTTCAAAAGATTTTTATGATTTTTAAAAGATTTTGTGGAATTTACAAGGATTTTGAAGGTTTTCGTAAAATGTTAAGAGTTTATTTCAAGAGATTTTTCTAATTTTCAAAGGATTTTGTAAAAATCTTAAGGATTTCATGGAATTTGATGAAATTTCTAATGATTTTAACAGATTTTAAATGTTATGAAACTTTTTAGAGGTTTCTAGAAATTTTTAGAGATTTTCATGAATTTTAACATGGATTTTAAGAGATTAATGATTTTGAAAGTTTTTATGAAGAATTACAAGAGGTTTCTAGGAATTTTAAGAAGGTTTAACGAATTTTAAGTAACTTTCGGAAGTCAATTTTTTTGATATGGCAATTTCCTTTCAACTTTTTGAAAACTTTTCACCACTTTGTGTTTTATTGATTTTTATTGATTATATTGATAAAAAATATATCTATATATATATAAAATTATAAGACTATTTGGATTTATAATTCAATTATGTTCTAGTAAAAATAAGCCATTGTTCTCAAATTGCATTCACTAAAGAACGTGCGATGCAGAGTAATAATATTTTTATTAACCTGTCATACCAGATTTTACTGACATCACTCAGCAGGTGTTCAAAAGGACGTTCACATCATTCGTAGATATTGAAATTTATACTTTATTTTTTAAGCAGTATTTAAAATTATTTAGATTATTTTAATTATGATCATACTATTACAAATTACATTAAAAACAGCACACAATCTATTTAACTGCATTTGAGGTAAAATTGTATGAAATGTATAATTTCTACCAAAAACGAAGAAACTCGTTACGTGAAAAATAATTATCAAGTTATATATGAAGCGAACTTAAATTCAATATCTTTGCCACAATTAAATTTATTAATTTACTGCTTATTGAAGTAATGAGTAATTCAATTAAAGGGAGGATAAACTTCAAATTTGATTTAATTTAAATTTAATTCCAAGGTTTTTCCTGTACGATTTTTAATGGAAGAGATTGACGACCTTCAAAGTACTATTTTTTCTCAAGGACGAATTTGACAAGTACAATGATGTTGCACCAGCTAAAAGGCGTGGTGGACTACATAATACAGTTTCATGCATATTGCGTACATGTATGTATGTGTTTTATGTGTTTTGTACTCATGTAGGTCACAATCCTCCACCAGTTTTCCATCCCACTCTTGAGATCACAAAATAAGTATATAAAACGTGGTACTCTCGAATCGTTTTCATAGGAGGGATTGCCCACTGCCCAGCTGGAGTTCCAGATCCCAAATTTCGTAAATTACGTTCACTGCATACGGAGTCACAGTTAATGGTTACGTTGTGACGCAATATTGCAATTATTTTGAGGATATTTCTTATATTGTTTTCCATAAAAACATGTTTTATTAACTGATTCAATTTTGCATTATGTAATGTGTGGTGTGTGAAGTTCGCAGGAGAAAATATTAAGAAGTTTATATAAAAATGATTTAATCATTGAAAGGGTACATTGCACGACTGTCTAACTACTAAAATGTAAAATTTGCCTAAAATATCAACCACGAAGGTTTTGATGACCAATGATTGCGTAAAAAGTAATTTTAAGAGTTTTAACGATA
Source organism: Synergus itoensis (assembly GCA_904066005.1). NCBI lineage: Eukaryota > Metazoa > Arthropoda > Insecta > Hymenoptera > Cynipidae > Synergus > Synergus itoensis. The sequence continues at coordinate 313,021 of CAJFCP010000036.1, read as the reverse complement.
GGTTGTGGAATTTTAAGGAATTTTATTGAACATCAAAGAATATCAAGGAGTATTAAATGATTTTACGAAATTTAAAGGAATTTAACCAGATTTTGAAGGATGTTAAAGGCATTTTAAGATATTGTATGGGGTATTAAGTAATTTTAAAGACTTTTAAGGGATTAACGAGATTTTATGGAATTCCATGGAAGTTTAAATACTCGTAAGATATTTTACGGGATATTAAATTATTTTAAGGACTTTCAAGGGATGTTTATTCATTTTATGGACTTTTGAGAAATTCAAGGGATTTTACGAAATTTCAGAGGATTATCAAGAATTTTAAGAGATTTCATCAGATTTCATGGGATTTTGAGTAATTTTAAGGAATATCAAGTGATTTTAGGAAATTTAAGGGAATTTCACCAGATTTTGAAGGATAATAAAGGTATTTTATGAAAATTGTGGAGTTTCTTGAAATTAGACAAAGAATTACAAGTTTTTAAAATAAATAATAATAATAATAAATAATAATTTATCAAATATATTATCACAATATTACCAATATTACCACAAATTATTGAACCTCTGTAATTTAGAGAGCATTTATTAAAAAATAAAAAAGCTACATTTAAAAAATAACGTCTAGTTACTGAAGCGAATAAATGTTCCATAAATTAGAAATATCGTTTATTTGTGGTACTTTATGAATGAGATGTGTTTTCAGCATCCGAATTCAAATATGGAAAGGATTATTGATATCGTGAGAAAAGCATTTGAGGCTATGTGGGTGTATAAAAATGTTCGTTTACTTTACACTCTTCACTCTTAAATTATGATTCTGATGCAATTATTTGCAGTAGGTATAACTTGCATTATCCTAGTGATGCAAGAATTATTATGATTGCAGTCAATAAGAAACATGCATTGCACAGAGCATCTTATTTAGATCACCAGTTCATCCCCCTCTTAATGTTTTCTTTGTCCATTCACATCTACTCACTAAGAAAGAAAATTTAATATAAAATGCATTGAGAAATTATAATCGTTTTATCTATTATTTTATTGTTATTTGATTTTGAGAGACTTGTCTTTTTTCAGCACTCTAAACTTACTTTTCATTATATAAAAATATTTGAAATGTAGTAATGGATTTTAATGAAAATAGTTCATTTTTAAGGATCTTAATTAAAATTTGGTGTTTTGCTAATTATTTATTACAAACGGATCAAACACGTGTAACTCCAGTCAGGCTTGCATCAGACAATGAAGGAGTGTTCGAGAACAGCACACTGAACTGATTGAGTAATTTGCATAACAGGCAATTTGATAAGTGCAATAACAGAACCAAATGTACCGTAACAAAATTTATCAAAACAGGTTTTTTTTATTTCTTTTTTGAGACCAAATTTTGAGTTATGATGGAATGAACGATGTACTGTTGCGCTCTTTGTGGTGCATAATTCTGCAGAAGAGAGCAAAGCATAATAAACATTTATCTAAAAAAGAAAGTGAATCAATTTTTGTAATTTACATCAGAATTTGAAATTTAAATAAAGTTCCTGTGTAGAAATTTTGCTGTGGCCCCGGCCGGGCCCAATTCGAGGAATCTGGCCCCGATCGGGTCCAGATTGGGGGATTTCAGATTAGGAATGAAACACTCAGCCAGACCTTATCCAGACCTTATCCGACTTCCGGTCAGGCCGTGTGTTTAATAAATCGGTCTGGGCTCGATTAAATTATATCCAATTATTATTATTCCTGCTGACTATAATTTTTAATTATAATGTAAGGGTAGCAATCTGGAATAATTAGTACATGTTGATTGAGTGTCTGAGTCACAGAACTAGTTATGGGATATACATGTATGGAAACTCTAGATCACTGTTAAAATATTCAATGAAAGATCTTTCAGAAAATCTTTCTGTTTTTCGTAGGAGTAGCGCTAGATGAAGATCGATTTTTAAAAAGGAAATCACGATTTCTAAAAGTGCAAATAATTACACATCTTACAAAAAAATGTATCCCATTTTACTGAACTTTTTTAAAAAATGATGAGAGACAGAAAGTCGGTGTCGTCAGCTTTTCTAGTCAGTCTCAATTGCATTCAAATCTGACCCAGAAAAATGACTCTTTAATAGAACTGGAATAAGAAATGTGAATGACTCAAGTAAACAGATTTGTTACAGCCATAATATCTGAAACAAACAAACCAGAAATTACCATACGAGTAGCAATTCTTTGTTTAGATAAGAATTAAATTTTTTATCAAGTATTTTTGATAAAGAGCTTTTTTAGATTTTAAAGACTTTTCTTAAATTTTTTATATTCTTGGGATCATTCGGTGGATTAAGAATTCATTCATTAAAGACAAAAGGAACCCTGATCTGAATCTGAATGAATCTGAATCTGAATGAATCCGGCCTTTCCGGATCGATCCGAAAAATTCGGATTGACCGGAAGCAGTCGAATTTAAAGTTCCGGAATGATTCGGAAAATTTCGGATTGGGAAATAACCGAATAAAAAGTTTCTGTAATCTTGTTGAACTTTTTTTCGACTGATAAATGAAATGAATCTTTGTCAACTGTGAGTTCTTGGATGGGTTCAGCAACACTGAAGGTGCATTTTTGCATTTATTAATAGATGATGAAAGTCTTGACCACTAGAAGTACTAGGATTACAATAGAACCAGTTTCTCTAGAGAGGGGTGCTTATTTTAACCAACACCTTCTCTTATGTTCCCTACTCTGAATATTATGCATCCACCACATATACCTATAGCTTTAATTTTTATTTATTTATTTAACGAATCTCTTGGCTCAATCTACACACATATATGTGTACCGGAAAACACACTGACACTATTTTTTCAAGGCCAAGGAAATCCAGAGTGTTCACCTACATTCGTTTACCTGATACTAATACTCCTGATGATGTAATAAGTTGAACATAAGAAGGGTTATTTTCAAAAAAAATATTCGAACTCTTTTAAATGATCCTAAAGAGACCTATAAATACGGCGACAGATTCAGTAGTGTCATTCAATTCACCTCTTGCAATTGAAGTACTAGCACAAGCTAAACCCTACAACAAAATGTTCAAGGTAAACAATCAAAATTATTTTTTATCATCATTTTCTTCCCTTACTTTTTATTTTCATTGTTTTAGAATAATTATTCATTTTAAAACGTAGAAAATTTTGCCTAGAGTTTAATTTTGGATATGTTGTATTTTTTAATTGGGATATTATTTTTTAGCTCTTCCTTGTCGTCTGCTTGGTGGCTGTTGCCCACGCTGGAGTGATTGGTTCCTCCCTCATCGTTCCACAACTTGGTACTTATATTTATATAATATTTATAACAATAATTTGACAAATTTTTATAAAAACAATCAATTTCGATTGTAATATTTTTTTATTCTTCGCTTTATAATTAGAGTTTCTATAATTAGTGTTTCTATATCTGATGTGCCTACAAAGTTAGTAAAATCTCTTGCAATTCGTGTGGTACCTTTATTTATATATAAATTTGAGTTGAAATATACATGATTGAAATAATAATAATAATATAATTTCGTTTTCTTGATTGCAGGTGGATCCGTTGTTGCAACAAATGGTCTGGTTGGAACAGGTCTTGGTTTAGGAGGAGTTGTTGGACCAGTTGGTCTTGGAGGAGTTGGTGTTGCCGGAGTTGGTTTGAGAGGAGTTGGTTTGGGAGGACTTGGTTTGGGAAATGTTGGTTTGGGAGGTGTAGGAGTCATTGGTTAAATCATCATAGAGAAACTTCGATGGAAATGCCATGAAAATTACCCTCATCAAAATCAAAATTTAGGAACAAATTGTCAAATTGAAAATTTGAGAAGTCACTGTCATTCGGAATTCACGTGTATCAGTATTTTATAATTTAATTTGTGAAATAAAGAATAATAATGGAATCTATTGTATATGTTTACCACCCCCTCCACCTTATTGTTATTAAATTATTTCTACATTAAGTAGAATTAATTTCTTAACCAATCGAAATTCAACTACATATTTTATTTAAAAAGTAACAAGTACTTTTAAAGGAAATTGTAAAAAAATCTAATTAAAGGAGGATTAAAATGCAATAAAAATGAAGATGATCTGATTGAATAAGAATTTTAAAAAATAAGATTGTATTAGCAAAAACAATTTTAAAGTATGTTCACAATATGTCAAGAAATTTTTCTTCAAAGACTTTCTGTTCTTAGTTATTTTTGCAATTGCGCAATTTTTATATGATTGTACTACGTTTTTAGAGTCCTCATTTAAAAAATGATTCTGATTTGAAATTTCGTCTTGGAAAAATTATCGAGTACTATTTTAGAGTAACTTTATGAAAAATAATTGTTATATTGGCCAAAAGTTAGTCCAATTTTGGACTAGTACAAAAGTCTTAAAATATATGATTCCTTATGTAAAATTTTTATTATTCTAAAGTCACAGGTGTCAATTTTGTTTACAGAAGCACTTTAAGGGTTACAAATTAATATTAACGCTGATTTATTCTTGATTATATTTAATTATATTGAAATAATGATAGATATAATTGTTTCATAATTTTATTTCTAAATCCACCACCAAATTATTCACATTTATGAATTATTGCAATTTAATCTATAAAAATATAATTTCCAGGGGAACCATTAATATTCTTTGTATATCTAAACTGTATTCGTTACATATAATTACTTGGATATCATGATTACATTTCATTATTACTTTTGATAACATTTTTACAACAAAAGATTTTTTTACAATTTATAAAAATTGATCTCTAATTCAAGAATTCGTATTCAAAATGTAATCATTTGATATTGCTATATTTTTATTTTAAGTTCGATTATAAAATTTTCTTTTGTGGTATTTTTTTCATATAAAATAATAACTAATGTTTTCTGCCTTTAGAATACTATAGAAATTCATATGTCAACCGAAAAAAAAAACTCTGAACTATAATTCTATACAACTGATTGTAATAAAATTGTTTGGTTTTGATTACAAAATAATTTAGTAGATATAATAATTAATCAACCAAATTTTGTCGTTTGTACAAGATCAGGATTTTTATTGAACCCAAGAAAACTTGAATCATTCAAAAAAAATGTATACAATGAGAAAAAAAAAATTTTTGTAAAAAAATATTGTTTTTTGGCTGAACAAAATTTTTGTGGGTTCAACAAAACGTTTTATTGGTTTAAAAAAACTTAAATCTATATAGAAACAAAAATTTTGTTGAACCAACAACAAAAAGTTGATGCTCAAATACCAACAAAACTTTGTTGGTATTTAAGTTTACAGTTAAATCTTTGTCTTAAAATTTAACAAAAAGTTCTCAAAATAAGACAAAAATTTCTCAAAATGAGACTAAATTTCTCAAAATGAGAAAAAAATTTCTCAAAATAAGAAAAAAATTTCTCAAAATGAGACAAGTTCCGGATCAAAGCTTTTTCATGTGTTTTTACACCTTGACTCAAAAAATGTCTCCAAAAATGTCTTTTGTCATCAATTTGCAGTACATTTTTATCTACAGGAAAGGAAGCCGATAAGGAGAAACCTCTTCTTATATTTAAAATTTTATAATCATGCACTGAGATCGAAAACTTCGTCTTCAATTTGAAGAATAAAGATTACTTTCCTGGGAAAGGGGTATTTTTTGAAAATTAAATAATATCATTCTCGTGATGTGAGAAAACCGGAAAACAGGATTGTGTCACGATTTTTCATGGCCATGGCACTCCAGTTTATTCACCTAGTTTGCGATTAAGCGATCTAAGTACCAGCAGCGCCAGCTGATGCAATAAACGTTTGATCGCGAGTATACCCTCACCACTCATTAAAAGCATTGATTTTTTTAAATTATTCCTAGCGTTCTATACAAATTCCTTCAGGATCCATAATATAAATACTCGGAAACACCAAGCAAAATCATTCAATTCACCTTCTGCAGCTGAGAAACTAGCTACAAACACTCCAATCAAAATGATGAAGGTAAGCGTTCAAAGTCTTCAATTTCTGATGATTTCCTTTTTTTCGCTCTTTGGAATATAATTACCGAAACGATTCAAGTTGAACTTTTCTTAATTATGAAATTAATTTCTTAATTAATGAAATTTCAATACATCATTTTTATTTTAACATTCTATATTTTAATATCAATCATATTTTAATATAAATCATATTTAATATAAAAATTGATAAAGATATATCTTTATAAAGTGTATTAGAGGAAATTGATTTTGTACAAATATTAAAAAAATTCAGTGTTTAATTTCCATTAATTCGAAAGAAGATAAGTCAATAATAGTTAATTACATTTATTAATCTTAATCCAGTTTGTGATCGTCTTCGCCTGCCTTGTGGCTATGGCTTATGGAGGTGGACTTACTGGTCTTGCTGGACAAAGCATCTTGGCTGCACCTATTGGCATCCAAAAAGTCATCACTGCAGCTCCCATTATTAAGAGTAATTGTTTTATACATATTTACACTATACTTATTATTATTATTATCATTATTATTATTATTCTACATTATTTCATTATTTAACACTTTTTTTTCATTTCAGCCCCACTCTTGATCCCACAAGTTGCTATTGCTCCTCAACCAATCCTTAAGGGTATGTATATCATTTATTCATATTATGAATTAATACTGGATTAAAATTGACGTTAAAATATAAAATTAAACTCATTAAGGGCATATGTTACTTCCCAAATGAGCAAATTCAGTTTCCACAACTTTACGTCATGAAAGGAGGTAAATCACCTCGTTTTAGTAAATATTAAATATTAAATATTAAATATTTAATATTTAATATTTAAT
>CAJFCP010000036.1:277938-301198 GCA_904066005.1 Synergus itoensis | reverse complement strand
AAAGTAACTGTATGCGCCAGTAAGTATTACTGTTTTATCAGTAAGACAAATTCAATGACTTTTTTTCTGTTAGTTCCAGTAGATTTGTTCTGAAGTATATTCAGTAAGTCTTTACTGGCAATCAGTAATTTGCCACTGAAATTCCAGTGAACATTTAAAAATCCCCCTCCTCCCACTCAATACCTCTAAAAAATTTTACAGGTAAGAATGTCTAGAAAAAAGTTGGCAAAATACGCGAATTTAAAATTCTCCTTGCGCAACATATTTTTATTGTTTCTCCAGTACGAATTACTGAATTAACCAGTTATTTTTCCAAAAACTGTTTACTTTAGTCCTTTTTTTCTACTAATTCCCAGTAAACTTCACTGACAAATCAGTAAAGTTTACTGTCTTACCAGTTATCAGAAAATGCACTGTTTCAATCAGTGGTATTTTTACTGTTTCATATTTAGGGAGTGTCCATTTTCGGTTAAAGAAAATTATTATTTTGTAATCAAATAATTTTTTTTTGTAAGTTTAAGTCACCAATAAAACAGGTAAAAAGTATTTAAAAAGATTGCTATGTTTTAAAGCTTAAAAAAAATCCGCAATATCTTGCAATTTTTGACTTTCTAAACCAGGCTCCCCCCTTAATACCGAGGTACATATTAAAATTTAAAAAAATTGGAAAATACAGAAAAAAGATGCGATTTTCATACCTTGAACATGTTGAATGAGATTAGTTGTTTTCTTGTGGTGTAAGAAGACAAATGTATAATTCTTCATGATTTTGCAGAGTATTTATACTGTATGGAGGGTTCGAGAAACTCAAGAAATTTTTTATCAAAAAGCTCCACTTCTAATGTGAAGGTAGGGATGGTAATTGAATATTACGCTTTTGCAGCAAATATTGCATCAGCTTAAATTGTAGTTATATATCAAAGCTGTAGTACGTAGGTGAATAAGCTGCAACTTTCATGGCCACAAAAACTATCATAACTACTGTATTTTCCGGTTCTGCACACCAGAACAAGGATTTTTTATGCTTACTTTAATAGTGAAATGATAGTGATTCAAGGTACAATTAAGAACGGGGGTTAAACAGGTATTGATTTTATGGCTTGATGTATATAGTATTCCTTTATTCTTGCATACACTTTATCATCAGTGTAAGCTGGATCTTGCAGGGAACGGTCGATAGAAGGTTTGCATTCATTTCGAAAAATTTGCGTTCCTAGTAAACAAAGTGTTTGAATACTTTTCCCAATAAATTATGTTAGAAGATTCGATAGCTTTTCTATAACTCTTATTGTTACAAATTTTTTCGGATGATTTTTCAATATTTTTTCAGGATGACTTAGTCAAACTTGTGTTTTTTTTTCTCATTTACCACTGATGGTTCCACGATGAAATTTACAGGACTTGTAAAGCACACTTATGTCTTCTTTTCCTGGAATTTTCATCCTGGGACCACCAGTGGTTACTGAGAAAAAAAATAAAACTTTCATCCTCGTCTATATTTGCAAAAAAGCGTTTCGAAAATCCAAAATATTCAAATTCACGAAAATACAAAATACCCGAAAATTCAAATTATTAAGAATGTTTATTAACGAAATTTCTATTTCTTGAAAATATAAAATACCCAAAAATTCAAATTGCCGACAATTTATAAATTCCCGAAAATAAAGAAAAAGTAGTGTTTTGTTAAAAACTTCTCCAAAATTTCGGTTTAAAATGTCTTTTCAAAGTTTTTGTTCAAACGTTCTTCTCATAATTTTTGTTTAAAATTTTGAAGAGAAATTTTGAAAAGAAATTTTGAATACGAGTTTTTGGACGACAATTAACATTAAAAAAAATTCTATATTCGAGAATATGGTAAAATTATGTTTTTATAAGTGATCTCAAAGAATTTTAAAAGAATTCAAATGGTTTCAAGGGATTTCAATAATTTTCAGTGGATTACGAGATGTTTAACAGATTATAAAGAATTCTGATACATTTTTTTTGTTTTCAAATTACTTCAAAATCTTGGAATTTTTTTGAATTCCTTAAAATCACATAAAATCTATCTATGATAAAATCTAAGAATGCTTTTAAATTCTTTTAAATCACTTGATATCTCTCGAAATCGCTTTAAATTTCTTGAAACCACTTAAAATCTCTTAAAGTCATTTAGAAAATCTTGATATCTTTGAAATTTTATTAAATCTCTTTAAATCTGATTGACCTTTGAATGACTTGAAGTTGTAAGAAGGAATACAAAATAATCGCGCGTGTTGGTTTATTAGTATCGGCAGGGGCGGATCCAGGGGGGTTTAGGGGGTTCACCCCCCCCCCGAAACTTTTGACATTGTATATCCGAAATATTCGCAATTTCCATTAATATGCAATTACAAAATATAATCAATGCTATATTCCATGGATATTTAAAAAATCCCCCCCGAAATATTTTTCTGGATTCGCCCCTGAGTATCGGTAAATTTACATGATCCCATTATTTCTGTACAACACAAAAGGGTAAACTTAAAAGTACTAAAGAACCCAAAATACAAATATTGCAAATTTGCTATTTATTAAATAACACAATAAATACAATTAATTTAATGAGACATGAGGTTGAGGAGGTGAAATTTAGTAAGAATAGACTCCGAATGGGCTGCTGTAGGTCATGTGGGAGACAGCAACAGCTGGGGAGTATGCAACGCCAAGAAGACCGGCGTGGGCAACTGGGGCGGCGGGGGCAGCGTGGGCAATTGGAGCAGCGTAGTTGAGTGGGGCAGCATAGCTGATTGGGGCAGCGTGGGCAACTGGGGCAGCAGCGTAGGCACCAAAGACGGGAGCAGTGTGTGCAACAACAGATGGGTTTGTTACACGGATGTCAGATTTGCTGCTGCTGGAGAAGGGAGTCTGGATGGTCTTGCTCTGGGTCGAAATTTGAGCCAAGTTTCCTGGACTACGCAAAATGTTGTCCTGGGTGGAGGTCAAAGCCGCAGGCTGGTAATATTGTTGCTCGAATCCAACAAATCCAGCATTGGCAACAGCCAAACAGCAGGCGACGATTGCGATCTGAAAAAATCAAAATTAATTAATTAATTGTGAAAATTAATGAATTAAATCTTATATTAGATAAAAATGAGATGGGAATGTAAAAATCTTTAAAGAAAAACTGTTTTGAACAGAAATACATAATAGGGAGAAGTGACGCCTCCCCCTATAGTTCGAACATAGTTCGAAGAAATCTTCTACACTTGGTAGAAGCTTCTAATGACAATTATTTATGTATGATATGTAAAGAATAAAAGTAATTGTTCAATATACTAAATGTAATCAATTTAGACTAAATAAAGGTCTAAATGAGAATTTTTCGAATGATTTTTACTGTATCGATGATGATTATTTGTGGCGACGATTATTTGCGAATCTACCTTGGCGAACATGTTTGAATTGTTTAATCTGGACTGGGTGGTTCCTGACTATGACTCTGTTGCTAAATTCGAATTCTTTTATACTCTGGCCACGCCAAAAGTTTCATTGAAGGTGGGGTTCCAAAAAGCCCGGGGCGGGTACCAATATCGAGCGACTTTCGCTGGAATAAGAGTGAGACTTGTAACAAGATCAGATAGTATGTTGCTTCCCGCCGAATCCAGTAATTTGAGGCGACCTTGGACCAGATAGAATCGTCTGGAGATTCCTGGTTAAAGTTCCACGCCCAGATGTAGGTAACTCGAAAAAATAAACTACCCCTTCACATTTCTTCTTACCCAGCTTTATCAATATTATTTATCAATATTTATTTATTATTTATCAATATTTTTACAATATTATTTTTACTAATATTTATTTATCTTTGTATCACGCGCTAAAAAAAGAATATACGACGGTTTAAACATAATTGCAAGTATTATTTTGCAATTATTTCAAAAGGTATCTTGCCTCTTTCGAATCTTGACCTAAATCTGGTGTAATTACCATCTCGTAAAATTTTCTTATAGCAGGGCGTGTACTTTCAGCAGCAGACTAAATCTTCTCCAGAGCTGGGTAATTATTTCAAATGAATTCATCTCAAATATGTATTTGAAATTCAAAATGCCATTTTCTATTTTATATTTCAAATAGGAAGAAACAACCCATTTTGTATTTTCCATCTTAAATAGATTTTCAACCTATTTTTTACTTAAAATACCATTTTCCATTTTTTTAGTTCTGCCCTGGATAAGTTAGATAATCACAGGTCAAAAAAAAAAAATTCTGGAGGGTTTCTGCTTTAATGCATAAATTCTGATTCTGTACATCGAAAGAACAAAAATATTCGTTTTTGACTTATTATAAAGTTTGCTTTTGTCTGCTTTACATCGATAAGTAAGTTTTGAAGTTTTTGGGTTGATTGCAATCAAAAATAATTATTTTTTGATAAAAGTTACTCAAATGAATAACAAAAATTCGATGAATAGTAGTTTATAATAAAACTATGAGAAAGCAAAGCAAAAAATGCAAAACTTTTAAAAAAAAAGTAAAAAAAGCAAAAAAGAAGCAAACTTTTAACAAAAAAATAACAAAAAAACTATCGTTCCCTTTATTAGTTACGTAAAAGAAATCAAAATTTTATATTTAGAACTCATACCCAAAATTTACCGGCGTAAAGTCGAAGACATGTATGCCTTATTGCGCAAAGAATAATAATTATTCTTTATGAAATTTTACGTAATTATAATTTATAATTGACTTTGGAAATGAAATTAAAGTTAATAAAAATCCATTTTGCATTTTTTACTATCCTATTTCAAATATGCATTTTGCATTTTTTATTTTAAATATAAGATAGAAAACCATTTTCTATTTTCCATTTTAAATGGATTTTGTAAACCTATTTTGCATTTTACATTTTAAATACATTTTGAGAACCATTTTACCTAGCTTTGTATCTAATTCAAATATTTTTTAAGTAAAATGAAAATATTCAATTTTGAAGTTAGATTTTGAATTCCTCGTTTTATGCAAAAAGTATCGAAACTAAATATTTTTTCGCTCTGTATACAGTTTTATATTTGAAAAAAGATTAGTTGTGCTCCAGAGCGAAAAAATATTTATCTATGATTGTCGTTGAGTAAAATGAAGAATGAAATTTTCAGCTTAGCACTTGGGTCCAACGCCCTTAAGGTAACAAAACTAGAACTGAAATAAAATCATGACACACTTATCAAACATTAAATAAACTTTATTAACAGTCAATATAAAAGAGAACAGGTCCTTAAGAATAATTTACGATTATTGACTCCTACTTGAAAGAATCATGTAACAATCACCAAGAATAATAAACTTGACCATTTCCAGCACTGTAACTAACATGTGAAACCTCGTTTGCTGGAGAATAGGCAATCTTCATAGGCTTTTGATCGACTCTATTAAAATTAGAAAAACCTCCAGGCGAAAGGGAATTTCTACCATAAATAGGGCTGACATAATCGTTAGGTTTCACAGTTACCGAATTAGGCGAGGCATTAGGAACAATTGCATAACCCGATTTGGATAAAACTGGTCCATATTCAGGATTAACAACATTTTTCAGTAAATTAACTCTTTCCGGTTGCACAAAATTTGTTTCCGATAGATAATTAATTCCAGATGGATCCTTTTCTAATTTGTTGGCTTCCCATACAGATCTTACTTCTGATGAATGATAATTTCCGGATTCATAGTGTGCCGATTGATAATTTCGAGGTTGATAATTTTGATATTGTTCTGGTTCATAATTTGCAGGTGATTGATAATTTCCAGGTGTAGAAGATGAAGTTGAAGTTCTAATATAACTTCCTGGAAATCTTGGTCTGTAGGTAGTCACATCAGGTACAGCTGTTGTAAAACTTCCGAGATTTTCCACTCGAATGATGAATCTATTACTACTTGGTGCAGTTTTTATGGATTTTGTCCGACGAGAATTTTTGGAATTCTGTTTTTGTGTGCTAGCGTTTGTCGTTAGAAAAACACCAACAAGTATGATTAACTGAAAAGGAAATGTAATTTTTATTTGAAATTTCCATTATTTGTTTCAAAGAACAAGATCTTAGAACAATTTAGAAGATCCTACCTTAAAATCCATGATTCAGAACATATATGACTGCGTAGGAGAATAAAGTGAACTAGTTTCTTTTTGAAAGAAAGCCCTTTTATATACCATCACTTAGGAATACATTTTAGATCAGAGGTTCTAGCTTCCATACTGAAAACTTTCTCTCTAATTTCTTTCATAGTTCCCTCTTAATAATAGTTATATAACTCTGAAAGAAAAGCGATTTGACGAGATTCTAATAAATATTTCTTCTATAGTGTCTCAATTATTCTCTTACTTCTGAAACCTGATATTATATACGTATTTAAAGTGCAAATCCTCAACTTCTCACGAAGAAAAGTGAAAGGTCACTCACGCTACTAAATTTCAATCACGACATGAGTTTAGTCTTCATTTTTGCAATTATTTATCTCTGTAATCGGTCGTCCTGGTTAATTGAGGAGTCTGTGATCTCAGACTAAATTGATAGTACCTTGCTCGAGGGTGAAAAGTAAATAATTACCCTATATTTAGAACAATCGATTCTGGCTCTTGGCATTGCTTCTGGAACTTAACATTTCTTGAGAAAAACCTAAGGGAGTTATTGTAAATGTCGGTTATTGTAAATGTAGGTAATAAAACCGTAAATTGTGTGAGAAAATAAATGAAATTCAAGATCTCTGGAGAGTTCATCCAAGTTGCATAATTTAAACAAAGAATGTAACTGAATACGAGTCCCTTTTCTCTGAAGGTCGAATAAAGTAAAAGAATAAATTAAAAAAATAAAACAGCACAAGACTGAATGAAAAAATGCAATAAACATCGAAAAAGTAAAAAGAAAGATATATTATTCCCTCGCAAGGAGTGACGTGTGACATATAGGGACAATACTCTAGGCTTAATTAATTTTTTTTTTTAAATCGGCACTTTCATCTCTGAAACTGGAACGCTTGACTGAACCACGCCTGCGATCTGAAGCCTCAGGCGAAGCCCTACAGTGATACAATGCCGACATACGAGACATGTGACGCAAGATGATTAAAGTCATAATTGTACTCTCCTATCAACCCAATCTTTCCAATCAAAGTACACTTTTGCAGTTCACGTTTTTTTTTTATTTTGAAAAAATATCAAACATACTTTTGGAGAAAATATATATTTATATATTCTTATCTTATTATAATTTATAAATTATAGTTATTATTCTTTTATATTTATTATTCTTCTTTATTTTTCTTTTTTGGGGGGATGGGGAGGAGATGAAAGAGGCACTTGATCATTTTCAGAGTAGTGACCTATCTCAGCCTGGAAATGATGAAGACCAGGTGAGATGGAAGAACAACTGCTGAAAAATGAGGATAGGTGATTACGAAATTGCTAGATTCTTCGACTACCAACCATGTAATTCGCCGGGATGAGAAACGGGATGAGGAATGGGCTGAGGTCTCTGAATAGATGGATATGCGTATGGAATTCTGACGACCTTGGAGACAGGAGCAGCTGGAGCAATTTGTTTTGGGGCATGTTGGGAGAAAGAGACACTAGGGGCTACAACGTATGCTGGTCCCTGGTTCACTTGTGCAGCTGCATGGTAACCTGACTGATGTGCATAGGCATTCTGGTGCACCTGGGGCAGGGCAATTGGGGCATGTTGAATGGGTGCAGGTTGAAGATGCAGAGGTCGAGCTGGTGCGTATGCATATCCAGTGTGTCCCAGTTTCTGAATAGCTGGAAGAGGACCTGGAATGGGAACTGGAACTGGATGACTTGGATAAGCCGGAACTGGATGTCTTGGATAAGCCGGAATTGGATGTCTTGGATAAGCCGGAACTGGTCCATGAGGTCTGTATGCTGACAGATAGGTCGGCTGATAATCTAATCCATGATCTGCTACCGAGTAGCCTCCATGGTAGGGTCCATAATTGGGGTGGTTCAATATCGCTGGTCCATGATTCAAGTAGGCACTTGAAACTGCCAGGAAGGTTGCAAGTATGAAAATCTGAAAAATGTAGGATATTAAGAATGATGATAATTAAGATATGATCTTAATTATTTACTGAAGGGTGAAGAATGAAAATGAAATGCTCTTATTAATCCTTGAAACTCAGGTTTTAATAGTTTTCTTTGTATCGCACTTTAATACAGACACAGGTGCACTCAAAAATATTTTGCACTGATTTCACGATTTTATGGCTTCACTGACACAGTTTTATCAAAAAGCACACTAGGAAACTAGAAAAATATTTGAAAACTGAAGATTGATGGCAAATTGAAGTATTTATACATAGAAAAATGAAAATCTTCTTTTTTCAAAGGTATTACAAGATTTACCTTAAACATCTTGTCTGGTAGAAACGTGGTCGAATGCAAGGGGTAGTCGATAGATTTGTTGCTCCGTCAAGCATATCCCCGGGTATTTATACCACAAATTGTATTGCCATGTACGATCTAAGAATAGAAGGTACTTCTTGCACTGTGAGTGCACTAGAGTGCATTAGATAAGGGGCGTGGTATATATAAGAACTGTCCTGCAGAATTCCATTCTCATCTGTAATTTTTGTAAGAAGATTAATTAAAACCCTGGAAGAAAGAATTATTGGTGTGTTGAGTATTTACCTTGTAAAACGCATCCTGCAATTTAAATATTGTATTTAAATATGTATTTAAGTATTGTATAAAGAATCATGTGTCAAGATGCTGGAAAAATGACATCCGAGGTTAAAAAATAATTATTACTTCTAGAGAACCTCAGTGTTAAAATTTATCTGTTAGTAGGAAAATTGTAGAAAACGGTTGAACAGCTCAATTGCAGTAGAAATGTTAAAATTTTAACTAGACAAGAGTACAATTGTAATTTTTTACAATTACAAAAATTAAAAATTTTAATTTACAAAATTATAATTGTACAAAAGAAAAAATGTATAAAAGTATCATTCTGCAATAAAAGAGGAAAGTTCTGTGAATATGGCTGTATATATGTGAAACTGAACATCTGTATGTGTGTGTGTTGGTGTCCACACCCCTGAACTAATTGAAACCAAATTTTGCAGGGCGTCATTAGGTCATGACGATTTTTTAAGATATTTTAAAACTTTTTTCGAACTTTTTAAATATTTTTTGTAATCTAATTTTTGTAATCTATTCAAACATATTTTTTTTAATGTGAGGAAGTAAATTTTTTTGAATTGAAGAATTAAATTAATTAATTAAATTTTTAATTAAGAAATTAAAGAAAATTTCTTTGATTTAAGCAAACTTTTTTCTGAGTGTTGAACTCTTTTAAAATCCCTTCAAATTCCATGAAATTAAATAAAATGTCTTAAAACATCTTGAAATGCCTTGAAATTCTTTAAAATCCTTTAAATTTTCTGTAAATCTCTTTACAGTTTTTGTTAAAATCACTTGAAAGCATTTGTGAATTTTTAAAAATATTTTTAATTGTTAATTTTTTAAATGTTTTACGTGACTTTGTTCTAATGATTTCTTCATGATATTTCGAACGTGAAGGAGAAAAATGAAAAATTCCCTGAGATTTTTACAAAATTTTCTTATTTCGAAGATTCAAAAGTTCTATTTTTATTTATTTGTTTTAAAATCACTTGTAATTATTTAAAATCATCGAAAATATTTTAAAATCTCTTCAAATTCTTTTAAATTCCTTAAAGTCCCTTAAGATCCTTTAAAATCCTTAAAATAAATAAAAATATCTTAGCACCTCTTAAAATTCCTTAAAATCTCTTATAAAATCTCTTGAAATCTCTTAAAATCGGGCAAAGCTGGATAAATTCCTGCTAGTATAAAAATATACACTAATATATAAAAATACCACAGTTATTTTTCAACTGAGGTCAGAATAATTACTCCACGATCCCAAATGTAATTACCCTCGATAATTAATAAAACCAATCAAGAAATTAATACAAAAGATGATTATCACTTAAATTCTGAGAAAGTCTGCAATAGATTAAAAAGTATCTTGCTCATCGCGTGAATAACTTACAAGATAATAGACCCGCATGAGTGTTCTTTAATCGTAATTGCAGCTTTCAATAAAATTGACTATTATTCCCACTGTCATTACTCGTGACAGGGCTGCTAGTAACTTTATGCTGCCCTATTGCGAGGAAACATAGAAGAATAATGTTTGTATGCCCGAGGGTCTTATTTTGCAATAACGATTCAACTAAAGGAGATTGCCCTGACAATTTTATATCTGGATTTTAATATAGAAACCTTGCAAATAACGTCAGTAGATTACGTGACAGTCTCAAAAAATAAAATAGTAATATGTAAAGAATTCATGATCAAAATTTCTGTATTCCCCTATAAAAAAAGATTCAAAAATTAAAATAAGATTCAAAAATTAAAATCAGATTCAATTGAAAGCTAGAACCATAAAGTTGTCTCAATTTAGTATAAAAAGAAAGCAGACTTTATGACAAAGCAAAGACAGCTTGACATTAACTGATGAATAGCTGCAGCCAGGAATAAATACATTATCAAATCTCTCATATATGGAACCGCTCACTATATATTTTCACCAGTCACTTTTCAATGAAGTAGCAGAAAAAGGTAAAAAACGGTCTGATTACTCATGATTCATTACTAGATCGTAAAAAAATATTTACTACTCTTTCCAATTAGAATTCCTTCAGGACTCAGAAATTCACACATTATATTGATTTACAACATATTTCGTTAAGTTTTGAGGACTAATAAAAGTTAAAGAAAAATGTATTATAGAAAAATATTATATATAAAAAAATAAATATTAAAAATTTCAGAAATTTAAATTATTTTTCTTTTTTCCTGTAAAATTTTCACTGTTCTCACGTTCAAATTAAAATCTCAGTTCCATACAGACAGTGAAAGTAAATTTTTGGTTTAAACCCTCAAGGCAAAACGATTTACTAAGCCTCGGGACCGAAATTGATCTAATTTGAAAATTACATAAAACTCGGAGGCGTAGCTCTCTATAAAATTTAGCATTTTTCTTTTCTATTCAAATCAACTCCGTCAGTTCTACATCTTCATCTTTTCTCCTACTCATAATCAGAATCTCACTTTTAAAATAGGGAAGACAAACAATTCATGTAAAAAAAGGATAAATTTTTAATTCTTAGTAATTATTTTTTACAACTTTTGGTTTTATAGTTATGTATCCAACCATTAATCGTTACAAATGAATTATTACGTTTCAATTGATTAATTAATTTTAATTGTACACAGTAAATTTCTCTAATTGTCTATTGATAACTGAAACAATCACGTGAAACAATCACGTATTTACAATCATGCAAAA
This sequence comes from Synergus itoensis, assembly GCA_904066005.1. NCBI lineage: Eukaryota > Metazoa > Arthropoda > Insecta > Hymenoptera > Cynipidae > Synergus > Synergus itoensis. Next base: position 289,871 of record CAJFCP010000036.1, on the reverse strand, counting down.
ATACACATTCACTATATTTGTCTATTTTGTTTCAAGAAATATCCACAAAATCCATCGAGATTTATATATCCTTAAAGAAATGGACTAATAGAACGAAATTGCCTTCAGTTTTATGAGCACAATGTACATTTCTTCAGGTATTGTAAAACATGTTTTCATTACACTGGATTTATTCATTTTATGATATGCCTATTGACGTCAAGAAGTACTCATTTTTAAATATAAGTGAATTTTCAAATATTCAAATTCTTAATATCCTTATTCTACGCTAGGTGTATTTACAACATTTTTCTACTCTCCAACCCTATTAAAAAAATCCTCGAGGAAATCCTCGTGTTATTTTCGGACGAGGAAAACACGAGGAAATCCGCGAGGATTTTCGAATTCCTCGAGGAAATCCGCGAGGATTTTCAAATTCCTCGAGGAAATCCTCCAGTCAGAGAATTAATCCTCGCAGAATTCCTCGAGGAATTTAAAAATCCTCGCGGATTTCCTCGTGTTTTCCTCGTCCGAAAATAACACGAGGATTTCCTCGAGGATTTTTTCAATAGGGCAAGTCTGAAATTTTATGACGTATTCAAACAAAAGTAGTTCACTTATTTGGATACCAAACAAATAACTGACCAAATCAGATTTAGAGAGTATATAGATAACAAAAAATATCTTATTTTCTATCTGCTAGTAATACAAAAATGTTATCTTCGACACAGCCTTCTTGCAAAGTCCAATTCAAATCTGCAAAGAAAAAGATAATCAATGCAAAAAAAGGATAATCAATACAAAAAAAAAGATAATTTTAAAATTCCCAGAAACTTCTTGAAATTTTTGGAATTCTACGATAAAACTTAATGTCCCTTTATATCCTTTAAAATCCATTAAAATTATTAGAAGTCTCATTAAATTCCAGGAAATCCTTAAAATTCTATAAAATCTTTTAAAAATCAGAAAATCCCTTAAAATCATTAGAAAACTCATAAAATTTTACAAACTTCTTAAAAATTGCATAATATATTTTTTAAATTATTAAAATCTCTTGATTCCTTTTAAAATTCCTGGAAATTTGATGACAACATTTAAAATTCCTTAAAATCTCTTAAAGTTCTCTGAAACCTTTTGAAATCTCTTAAAATTTCACGAAAACTTTTGAAATCGCTTAAAATTCGCGTTGAAATCTCTTAAAATTCCCAGAAACTTTTAAAAGCCATTACAATTATTAGAAATCTCATAAAATTCTACAAAATTTTTAAAAATTCTATAATATATTTTTTAAATTATTAAAATTTAAAAAAAAAAACATAATCAACACAAGAGAAAAATTAATACTTGAATTTAGCTATAATTTTTCGGATAAAATGTGATATGCTTATCTGATACTATGATCATCTCAATCATAATGATGATCAACAACAATTACTTTCAAGTCACTAGAATTGTGGCTTCCGGAATTGATTTGACTGTTGACAGTCCTTTGCTCGTTTGTGGGAGGTGGATGATCATTTTGTTCGACGTTTGCCCTTCTTTCACCCCTGTTGAAGGTGCAATGAATAATATTACTCAAGTATCCCGTTCCAGTTGATAGAACAGAACCAGTGCTTTGAGAACGTCGTCGTTCCTCCGGCGCTTTGTCCTCATTCGGTTGCGGAATTTCCGAATAAGATTGTCTTCTAACAATATGATGTCCAGGTAATACAGCCCAAGGCTGACCTCCAGATTGATTCATAGCTTGGAAATTCTGTACATTTGGTTCCAAGGCTCGATTCACTGGTTGACCAATCTGCGAGTTCAGATTATCGGACGAAATCGCAACTGAATAGGGTGGTGGATTTGATAACCTTGGACCCATTGGTAGGTCATCAGCTGATGCCAAATGATAATTTGGCATTGTTACTGGAGCTGGAGTCCCTGTCACTGTTGAGTATGATGGTGGCAGATCTGTTACCCAGAATGTTTGATACGAAGGCGGCTCCACAATCTAAAAATGATAACAACAATCAAGAATATGAACATGACATTCTAAAATTATTATTCTTATTCTAAACTCGACTTTGGAATTCACTCCATTCGCAATTAATTCGCAATGCTGTACATAGAGTCGCAAGTTTATTAATTGCTGCAGAAATAAACGCGATAATTGCAGTAAATTGCAGCAATTATAAACTGGTTTTGATCACTATAGATGGTGTATTGCACTGTTGCGTTCTTCTTCCTTATGATGCAAGACCTCAATACTTCTTTTAAAGGTTCACTGCTTGCTTAAGTTGCTGTTGTTTTTTTGTTATGTTTCTTTTTTTTTTTTATTTTGTCCAGAAATGTTTTTTAAAAGAATTTAAGGAATAATAATCGTAATAATGTAAGGAACCTACATAATTGTTATCAACGACTCTCGAAATAGACTGAACATAATCGAGAGAGCGTCTTCTTCTTCTGACAATATGACTGTCTCCACTTCTGCAGACAATTCTTTCATGAGACCGACGAGCATTGCAAGCAGCATATCCACAGGCAATAAGGAAAAGCAATGTTAACACTGCTAGAGCAATCCACATATATTTCCAACGAAGCAATACGGATGCTACCATTGCTGCTCCAACCCATGCTACTAGCAAAGTCGCCAATGACCGACCCGTGCAGTCAGTATCCTTTAATTAACAAAAAGAAGAAGCTGTTATTTCTGTTCAGGCGTTGGGGTCAGTTGCAAGACCAAAAAAACGTTTTTTTTTAGAATTTTTTTGAAAACAGGGTTTATTACCTGTTTAATTTACTTTTAAATTATTAAAAACTCTTGAATTCTTTTAAAATTCCTGGAAATTTCATGACAATATTTAAAATTACTTAAAGTCCCTCGAAACTTCACCACAAGATTTAAAATCCCTTAAAATCACTTAAAACACCTGGAAACCTTTTCAAATCACTGAGAATTTCTCGAAAACCTTTGAAATCTTAAAATTCGCCTTGAAATCTTTTAAAATTCGTGAAAACCTCTTAAAATTCTTGAAATGTGTCTTATTCGAACTGACATTTGATTATTGACATTTGTCAATACGTAATAAACAGTGTTTTCAAAAAAATTCTCAAAAATATCGTTCTTTTGGCTTTGCGACTGACCCTAGCTCCTTAATATGTTCAAATAAATTGAAAATAAAAGTGTTCTTAATTCCTAAGGAAAAAATTCCATTTTTTTTTTATTTTAAGTCATTCCGTGCACGTTTGAATTCAATATAATTATTCTAATACATCCTAATCAGGAAACAAAACATCTCTCCGACCCGAAAAAAGATATTAATGAAATCTCTCATCAAGATTATTATTACGTGCCATTCTTCACTAATTTCTCGCTTACGAAATCCTGACAGATAAAATTATTTTCTGCAGAATTGCTCGAATGATTTAAAAATACGGGGTTCTTACTGTCTCATAAATCGGCATAATTAGTTAATTACTATACTAGTTTTTCCACTCAACATAATTTCCATCTAAGAAATTGTTCCTATAACAGGTTTCTCTTTATTTAAATTATTATCATGAATTTTGTATACTTATATATCAATATCATTATAAACTTTCATGAAACTGTATTACAATCATTTCACGATATTTAACGCTTTGGAATGCACCTAAAACGATTTTATTAGTTTTTTGTTTCTGATTTGTTAATTGTTCTTTTAGTTCGGAATATTATATATTAGGTATTGTGGAAAAAGTGTTAATCGTTATTTATTTGTCTTTCGAGCTGTGAAACATACTCTGCTGTGGAAAATGTTGATTGTGTCATCCATCGCGGTGCAAGAAAATGATATTAGGTATATCAACCTCGGTGGATACCCGCGTACCTAATTCGTTTCTGAAAAAAATACGAAAAGTTGAAAATTCTCGAAAAATCAAAATTTTCGAAATCGAAAATTCTCGAAGTTAAATATTCCCGAAATTGAAATTTTCCGACATTAACAATTTCAATTTCGGGAATATTTAACTTCGGGAACTTTAGATTTTGGGAATTTTATAATTTCGAGAATTTTATAATTTCGGGAATTTTAAATTTCGGTCAATTTACGTGATCCCTCTTTATTGAATATGAAAACCCACCTTATTTACTATTTGCTAAAAAAAACCGTCCTACTTCCATCTTATTAACAAGCAGAAGTATTTCAAGCGATAAATAGGAGTAGTATTCAAACTATAAAAACCTCCAGCATTTAATGAAACTAATAATTAACAAATCAATAAAAAATAGAACTTTTAAAATAGATTTTACAGTTTTGCACCTACAGATTCCATATCAAGACGATCTCTCTCACTTATTGGAAAATTCAGTCTTCCTCTCAGTGGTACCAAATAACTTCGAGCTAAAGGCGCGCAAATTGAAGTCTGCATCGTAATTGAAAATATTTACTTGTAAATGTTTATTTACTTGTTTATTTACTTGTTTATTTACTTATTTATTTACTTAATTAATTCAAAATTAAAAAATACTTGCAATTATCACTTAACGAACACTTCACAATTAGAATAACAAACTCTTACGTCTTATATCGCGTGTCTCAATCTTTTTATTAAATCAGCGAAAGATTATTCGTTGAAAATTTTAAGTTAAATACCCTTTCAGGTGTAATTATCTTGTGAAAAAAGGAAATAATCTTACAATTACGTTTATCTTGGCATCCGACTATCTTATCGCAAAATGAAGCTTATCTTTAACCACGAACAACAGAATTCGAAGACAATAGAAATTCACGCTTTGTATTTACGCACTTTATTGATAAAAATCTTATTTATCAAATGATTTTCCGTTTATAACTCCAGTATTAAAAATATTAACAAAAGCAAACTACAAAACTTATGTCACGACGGCCTCGAAGACAACTATTTTATCACTTTTTTTCCTATTACGTACAGCTATCAATTTCAGCTATATATATACAGGGTGTCCCAGGTTTAACTGACTTATACGGCTGTATAAAAAAAAAATAAAAAAAAATTTTCCTTTTGCAAAAATTTATTGAATTTTTAGTTTTTGAGTTGCATAGAAAATGATGAAGACCAATCAGAGGCGCTTTTATGAGGCGCCCCTGATTGGTTCAAATCATTTTATTATATTAAATTAAATTAGCCATTTAAATCCATTTAAATTAAATAAATTATGCCTGGGACACTCTGTATATATAAAAATGCCTCACTACAGTTTTTTATCACAACAATTGCTCATTTTGCAATTATTATTTCAATAATTTCCTTAAGTTATATAAAAGTACTACCTGCTCGGGATATAAATTTTTCTTGCATTCAGCATTAGAGATTTGCTCAAAGTTTGCAGAGAAGATATAATATATCTTCATCAAACCCAAAATATTGTAAATCATCCGGAATTTCCCAAAATGTTGATTTTATGTCAAGTTATTATAAAACGTTATCTCAGTTATTTAAAGAACATTTCCCATCTGTCTCGATTTATCTTTTATTTACTTTTTTTTCATTACGTAATTACCTGATAGGTGTATGTGGAAACTCTCATCTTTGTGAATTTTTTTTTTTCAGTTTATGGTGTATCTGATGACTGCTGACAAAATTTCCTTACATATCTTCACACTTCACTGACAACTTCACTGTTTCCACATGTCGGAAAATTTGAAGCACATCAGAGGAAAAGACATTTGCACCTTTCCTGTACGAGGAAAGTCTAAAAATTGTGCAAATAAAGGAAATTATTTCAACAGGTACCACTGTGTCATCTAAGGTCGTCGTAACTGAAACTCTGATTAGCCGAAGTTAATAAAGTGATAAAGAATTCCCCCCTACGCAATACAAAACAAGTACCTCTGTACTTCTTTATCTCATTTACTCATGCTGATTCAGCGATAAGTTCAAATTTAATCCTCTTTGATTGAAAATTATCTTTCCTCTTTATGCTACAAGGTAATTAATTGCAAATCGAAAAGTTCAAATTACAACAAATTATAGAAAAATTAATTATTAATGTATTTTTAATTCTTTAATATAGGAAACTGACTATAATCGTTGATAAAATATAATCAATCTTTCATACCATTTAATTTTATGTTTATGTAGCTGAGGCAGATTGTAGTATATTATCATACTTCAAATACAAAAATTGATATGTCTACAAACAATCTATAGCATTTTTATTAGGGTAATATAGATTTCATTGAACACGTGTAGTTATCACGTGCTTGTGTAATAACGGAATCCCCTCTTCCATCTAAAAAAAGTGATCTAACGAAATGTTCCTAAAATCTCACATACATTGAAATTTCAAATTTGCTCCCTAAATTTGAGTCAGAAAAATTTCATTGGTTCATCTTATCGATTAATGAAAGTTGAAATTCTTCTTCATGTTTCGAAATACTTTATTTTCAGAGTCACTTCGTACATTCATGTCATTTTGCATCAGTGACGTAGCCAGGCAAAGGAAAGAAGTCCCTCTTATGCCTATAAGTAAGACAAATCTATCCATTCCGCAGAGAAGCTACACATAATCGCTCTCTAAATATTATAATACACTAATCATCCAATTTCTAACGATAAAATGAATAATAATTTAACTCACTATTCTCCCCCCAAAAAAATAATCCTAGCTACGCCACCGTATTACAAAGTTTAAGTACCTATTTACGATTGAAGTACCTACTTATTGGACGGCGTTTGAGATTCAGGACAATAATAATAATTAATAATTAATTAATAATTATAATATAATAATAAAGGACGGTAAAAAATCACGATTACAATAATTATAATGGTAGATCAGCTGATAGTGTCAAATTTTTTTGAGCGTAGGTGCATCGTGACTTCAATTTATTTTCGTCTAACGATCCTTGAATCACAATATTAATGATGCTTTGGTTCTACGCACAATTCACATTTACATTCGAGATTCAATTTACATTCAGGATTCAATTTACATTCAGGATTTAATTTACATTCAGGACTCAATTTACATTCAGGATTCAATTTGCTCTGAAGATTTAATTTACAATCAAGATTCTTACTCATTATATATATCGCAGAATTAATTTCGATATAGTTTAATTGCTTTTGAGGGAGGGAAATTATTAATAAGATATTCATTCACATATATGTACACGCACTCATCCCATTTTTCACACACTCAATAATATCGATATTGTTAATACTTTACGGTTAATAGGTTACAATTGTGTACTAGGGAAAGAACCGTATTGATGATAAAAGTTAGTCACGTCTTAGTTTCAAACTGTCAGAGTCCAAACTTGGAGTAAATCTTCAAACTAGAACCAACGAGTCGAATATATAATTAACCAAATTCTGTATGTACAAGTTTTCAATCACTTCTCTTCAATAATTCTATAATAATTTTCATTATTCTAGTAATTTTTTCAAATTTAATGTACATTAATTCATCGTTTTTGTGCGTTTAACGTGATGTAGATGACAAAACAGTTTTAGAAGGACTCTCGAAATTTCGAAAAATCGTTTGGACCTTCTTTTGATCTTACTTTTTGGAATGAAAGCCACGTAGTTAGGAAGATCACGAAAAATCAGTGTGATGTTCGTCCCGACCACGCGTCATAGAATAAATAAAACTTACTAGTACAGCTATCAACTCGACCAATTCAAATTTTCTAAGCATTATAATCAATAGAATTAATTTCTTCAAGAAAGTAAAAATTTTTAGACTTTTTTTTATACGAATACTGATAAGATCGAGTCAAATCGCCGGATCAATAGACATAAAATTAACGATAGTTAAGTAATTTAGGGTAACAGTCTGGGATTGAATCGTCCCATATGTAATATCAAACCAGTGGGATTATGTCGTACAAAGTACAGGAAAGGCCTGTCTAGCTTGAGTCTTGGTTTTTCGGAAATTTCACTCTGCCTAGACGATCTGCCAATGGGTTCTTGACTCATGAAATCATTTTCGGCACTCGAAGGACTAGAGAATTGATCTTCACTCTCAGGATAAAATTCTTCATTAGCCAAGTCATCTAGTTTCTCATCGTAGTCCGACAATTCCCGGAAATTTCTCGTCGGAGGTCCTGGATAAATCTCAATGTGATGTCGACCACTTGATATGTTCTCGTCTCCACAAGTGCTGAACAAATTCATCTGGAAAAGAACAAATGACGATCAGAGTCTTTGAAAGTAACCTGCCAAGTGGACTGCTCATCTTTAAGATCCTTAGAACTCCACTGCGCATCTTTAAGAGCCTTAGAACTCTACTGCGCATCTGTAAACCTACTGCGCATGTGTACAACTCTACTGCGCATGAATTTAAATTCTCACCTGTAGAACATCAGCCAAGTGCAAATCGTGGCCAACTCCATTGATTCCTTTAAGATCAGCATGTTTGGTGAACAGTTCAGCAAGACCCATCCTCTTCAAGGCGGCTGTGGCATTCACAATCGACCTGTGACTGAACTTGGGCACCTGAAGCTCTAAAGATGTTCGTGGTATCAGAACTTTAAGAAGCTTCTCCCAGCTTCCATCATGAAGTGCCCCTTTTACAAGTCTCACTTCCAAATTATCCAGGTTGTCTCCTGGAGCCATATGACCTTGTTGGCCAGGGACAACAAAAATCGTCGATACCATCTTCTCCATTCCACCGAGAGCAATAACAGTTGCATCCAAACTTGGTTCATAGCCAGCAAGAACTCCAGACTTCCAAACAGTTGCAGGTACTGGTATCAACTTCCTCTGTCTGACTGCAGGAGAAACTGCAAAGTACAATTCTCCGTCTCTGCCTTCCGAACTCGCAGCACTAGAGTTGCACTCCGTTTGGAAGACATTGGCTGATAAGGCTGCTAGAGGTTGTCTCAGAGGTACAGTATTCGTCCTGACAAAGTCCCTGATCCTACCACCAGTCTGCTTCCTGATTAGGAGATTGGTTCTTCGTCTTACAATATCGCTAATCGCTGCAAAGTTTACTTCCTCAACGAATCCTTCGTAAAACTGCTGAGCCTGTTCCTTGTAGAAGGGCATGATCTTTCCAACCTTGGTTCTATCAGCGAAAAGCTCCCGGACAAAGGCTGCGTTAGCTATGCCTTGTCTTCTTGCTAAACTGACTGTATCAGTCACGTTTTGGAAAACCAAGTGAGGATTGAAGGTGGAAACATCATCCAGCTTTAGCACGTCGTTCATCTCATCTGATGTTGGTCCTCGAGCTCCCAGAAAGACCATCGCTAACATGCTTGTCATTCCGAAGGGAGATAGAGCCAGAGATCTTGCAGTATTGAGTCCTTTGTTAGCTGCATTCCAGAAACTGAAAGCTAGTTCATTGCAAAGGTTGGAAAAGTAAACAACGTCTGGAGAGAGGTTCGCAATACTTCCATCAAGACCAATTGCACTTTGTGAAGCGTCTAAGGCCACCTGTGGTTGTTGGGCTTGAGGTCTTGGAGTCTCTTTGATTCCGACGTTGATAGTTGATGCTGTAGGCTTTGGATTCTTCGCTGCTGATGCAGCATTTGCCTGTGGAATCAGAGCCCATTTCTCTTCTGCATTCAACATTCCATCAGGTTTCTTTGCGAATTCGGTTGGCTTTTGAGAAACTGTTTCATGAAAACTAGGACGATGTTTTGTTGGTAGGTTGGGTTTTGATGGGCTTGGTGCTGATGATGGTTTTGGACCATTTGGTCCTACAGAAGGCCGTGTAGCACCTGTCGGTTTTGTGAATGGTTTGTGTCCTAAAGGAACTTGTGTTCCTGGCTTCGTTGATGTAGATGCCGTAACATTCTTCTTTTGGAAAAGGTTGAAAGGTTTGTTCTTAACACTTTCTGTCAGAGATATAGAACCAGGTACTTCGCCTAACTTGTTGTAGGAATCCTTATTTTCGTTAACGTTCTCTTTCTCAACTGAAGGTTTAATTACAGGTCTGGTATTGATTGGCTTAAATCCGTTAGGTACTTCTTCTAGAGTTTTTTCAGATTCATGTATTTGAGTAGTATTAAGATTGATTAATTTTGTGTCGTTTAATGGCTTATTCGCCTGATCAAGTGAACTAACAACTGGTTTCTTTTCTTCTTCCTTGGGAGAATTAAGGGAAGAATTCTTCAAAGGTTCAAGAGGTATGAACTGAATTTTCTCTTCTGTTTTATTAACTTCTTTAGTAATAGGTACTGAAGATTCGATAGGTACTATAGGTACTAAAGGTGTCTTGCTGTCACTATCTTCCTTATCAACGCTTAATTTTGTTTGGTTCATATTAATTGAAGGTATTTTAGAAACCAAAACAGCAGTATCATTCACTCTGATCCTAACTTGCTGACCTTCTACAATGCTGGTATTATTCTGGGTTTGATCAGCATTTGTAAGAGTTATTGCACCAAGTTCTACTTTCTTGTCCTCGGAATTGTTCAGGCTGATATTATCAGCTTGAGACTCCTTGGAAATATCGGATTCAGAATATGTCTTATCATCCAAAGACATATCACCATTAGCTGGAATATTGCTATTCACTGCAACTGGAGAATCAGAATTTATCATTGTCACTTTTTCAAAGATGGGAATGTCAGTTAATTGAATTTTTTCTGTCAACTCAGGAGGATTCGTTTCTGGACTTAAGTCTATTCGTACAACAGGAGCTTCTGGTTTTCTTGTCTTATTCGCACTCTGTGGAATAAGTTTAGAAGGTTCTGGTGTTGTAATTTTTAATTTAGGTGTTGTGACTACAGTCTTATTGGTTGGTTTAGAAGTTGTTACTGACTCCTGAATTGGTTCAGGTGTTACCATATCCTTGTTCGACTTAGGGGTAGTGGTGATAATGGTTTCCAATTTTTCACTAGCACTTGTTTCAGTTTCGTTTATTTCTGCAACCAATGGTGTAAAAATATGAGGTGGCACATCTGTGATGTTTTTCACTTCAGTAGTGTTTTCCTTTTGGGCAGCTAGACTTTCAATCGTAGATTGTACCACAGATTCTGAAACATCTGATGCTTTGGTTTCATCCTTTTCAATCGAAGTGGTGGTATTTTCCATTTGCGTTGAATCTTTTGAAGTATTATTAGGTTTTTCGACAATTGAAGCTTCGAGTATATTAGAAGCAGTAACGGTTGATCCAATTTCTGTACTCAAAGGTTGCGTCACTTCATCTTGTTTAGTGGTATCTTCTATCTTGTCAGCATTCTTGATTGGGACTAATGAGTCTTTTTCTGTGGATTTAGTTTCCTCACCAGGAACTTTATTTTTATTTTCATCATCTTTGGTTTTATCTGTAGCTACTTTAGCTTTGTCTTCAACATCTTTAGAATTTTCTGTAGTTAGTTTAGTTTTGTCTTCAGTTTCCTTAATCTTAGCCTTATCTTCAACTTTTTCTTCAGAGTCTTTTACTTCTTCAGTAACTTTAGTTTTCTCTTCAATTTGATTAGTTTTGTTTTCAGCAGATACAGTTACTTCCAAGGTCGCTTCAGTGCTAGATGAAGCATTCGAATAGGTCAAAGGAACACTTACAACTGGTGTTTTTTGTGAACCAAATGCTGTTTCATTACCAAGTGGATATCCAGCAACCAGACCGCTTCCAATGTTGTTTGGGGAATTAGTTGCCTCTTCATGTAAATTAAGTGTTACATAGGAAGTCGTTGTTTGGGCAGGTGCTGATTCCAGCAAATTGTGAATTAGTGAAATTGCATCAGCCATTTGTATCCTAATAACAGGAGATTGCGTATTTTCAGTTGTCTTCTTATCTTGAGGTGTGCTTGTGCTTTCAGACTCAGTAACATCTACCCTGATGATAGGCTTCTCAGTTATATTACCAGATGGTAACTTTTGTGACTCATCACTTTGAGGAAGCTGATCCAGTATCGTTGGGTTAAGTATAGTAGTTTGATCCGTCACTGGATCAGCTGATTGAGTTGTTGAAGATTGAGTTGTTGAAGACTGAGTTGTTGTTGATGATGAAGTTGTTGAAGACTGAGTTGTGGATGATGGAGTTGTTGAAGACTGAG
>CAJFCP010000036.1:233732-277838 GCA_904066005.1 Synergus itoensis | reverse complement strand
ATGATGGAGTTGTTGAAGACTGAGTTGTGGATGATGGAGTTGTTGAAACCTGAGTTGTAGATGATGGAGTTGTTGAAGACTGAGTTGTTGAAGATGGAGATGTTGAAGACTGAGTTGTTGATGATGGGATTGTTGATGATTGAGCTGTTGAAGACTGAGTTGTTGATGATGGAATTGTCGAAGATTGAGTTGTTGAAGATGGAATCGTCGAAGATTGAGTTGTTGAAGATGGAATTGTTGAAGATTGAGTTGTTGAAGTTGGAGTAGTTGAAGATGCAGCTGCAGAGGATGGAGCAGTTGAAGACGAAACTGGAACATTAGGAACCAAATCACTCTTGATAGTTGTATTTATCGAAGTTTCCACCTCAGGTTTTGAACTAGAGCTTATTTCGACATCTTTCAAAGTCTCGGTAGCATCTTCCAAACGAACAGTTGCACCAGTATCAACTTCCCCGTTTTTGTACATGGTTGTCTCAAAATTGGGGAAATCTTGAGTAACTCTACTAGATTCTGTGCTTGGTTCGTAAATCGAGAAAGTGGAGAACTTTTCTTCACTACTCGTTGTTGATTTATAGTTTTCTGCCCCTTTTAAGGGCACTTCAGTCAATGAAGGCCTTTGAGAATCTGGTAGGAAAGATGGTATAGTTTCTGAAATTTGCGAGATCATGCTAGATAAAGAATCAGCTAATTCAGTAGGCAGTGGTTCATAAGGTTTAGGTGTACCATCAATAGAATTTTCAAGAAGTATTAAAGTAGGAGCAGTAGTTTCAGATTGTGTTTCTGCTGTTGTTCTACTTGTAGAGAAAGTTGTGTAATCAGTTGTTGATGTTTCCTCACCCAGAATTGTGAATGTTGTGGAAAATTCAGATTCTGTACCAAAATCGGTTGAACCTGAGTCCATATCGATAGTAGAACTTTCAAATTTATTTTCCGTTGGGTGATGCAAGGTCTCAATAATTTTTTCAATAGCTGATGTTTCAGGAGAAGTCATCTGCTGATTAGATAAAATTTCAGGCATTTTCTGTAATTCTGTCCCTACAATGGGAATTGTACTTGCTTCAGATACATAATCTGTCGTTGTTTCAGATTCTTTATTGATTTTCAGAGTACTAGTTTCTAAAATGTCGGGAACTTGAGTTATTTCAAGCATTGGATCAGTTACTGTAAGGTTTTCATTTTCAGTAATTGATTCTTTAATAAGCTGGGTTGTTGCTTCAGGTTCAAAGATCTCTGTTGTTTCTTTTGTTGCAGAAGTTACAGAAACTGTTCCAATAGATGGTACATCGCTGGGTAAAGGTTTATCAGATAAAGATTCATTATCAGATTGCTTATCTGAGTGTTTGTCAACTGTCTGCATCGAGATGGTAGGTTTCATCTCAGGTTTTGGAGTCGTGAAAGGTTTTCCAGAAAATCGAGTAGGTACCTGAACCTCAGGATAACCTGGAATCTTGATAGAAGTTGAATGTGTTTCCGAAACAACACTCACCGAATCTGGAGATTCAGTTTTGGATGATGCTGCAAACTCAGGCATCTTCGTGTGAAGACTCGTTTCTGAGAAAACAGCTTCAGGTAAAGGTGTTTTTACCTCTTGACTAGTACTGTTTGCCTTTTGAGGTACCTTTGTCTTGTCAGGTTTGTAAACAGGATACTTGCTTGGTTCTTTATCAAGACTTGTAAACTCATCTTGCGAATTAATTTTGCTTGAATTCGCTGCATCAGCAGATATCGTGTTCAACACCTGGAAAACTGGACTATTTTCCTTTTGATACTGAGGAGTGGATGTCAAAATCTGATCAGCTGTAATAACTTGAACTGGAATCATGGGAATCTCAGAATAAGAAATTGACGAATACTGAGGTCTAAAGGAGTAAAAAGGTTTGCTCGAAGATTCAAAAGTTGGTTTCTTTGTTGTCACCTTCACAGGGCCTTGATTTTGTTTTTCTGGAAGAAGAATGAATGATTGAGAGAAAGGCTTGGAGGTTGAAGACTTGGTGGGCAAAGGCTTGGAGCTTGAAGGTTTGTTCCACTTTTCAGGACCTACAGAAACAATAGGTCTTTCTTCATAGGTTCCTGGATCTGGTCTAACAGACATTTGTGGCTTCTCCCCTTGTTGAGGTTTTGAAGGCTTGTGGAAAACTGGTTTCTCCGAACTGGACAAGCTGGGAATCTTGGAATATGAGTCAGAAGAGCTCGGCCTGATTGGCTTAGTTTGATACTTTTCAGAAACAGTACTTGGTGTAGAAGTGCTATAAGTGCTAATCGGTTGGTGATGAGTGCCACTCGAAACAGAATCTTGAGGACCTTTTTCTACTATAACAGGTTTCTTGAAGTGATTCTCATGAATAGAAGATGTTTTCTCTGGAGTTTTTAAAGATATGTTAAAACTAGAACCACTATTTGTTGTTTCCAAGTGGGGTTTCACTTCTTGTGTTTGTAATTTGATATCCAAGGAGTCTGAGTCTGGTTTGGCCTGCATTTCCGGAATCGGAACCTTTTGTTTTACTTCCGTTGTCATCTCGGTTTCTGGAATATTTATTGATTGACTCTCCATATCTCCGGCTAATATTGATGGCAGTATACTACTCCATTCGTCATTGGCATGACCAGGAATAGTGGGTACAGAAGCCATCACTGTGGTCGGTTTACTGAGCTCGCCCTTCAAGACGTTTTGTACATTCTGAACCACATCTGCAACCTACAATACGAAAATTGTAAAACATCTTAGGGAAATTTCTAAAGAATGACATTTTTAGATGGTGCTTTTTAAAAAAAGCATCCTTGTTAAAAGGATAGTTTGAGTACCTTCATTCCAGCAGTTGGTACCTCTCCAGCCATTTGTGTTTCGTGAATTTCTGTAGGAAGATGTCCTCCTCCTGCTGCTATCAGACTCTGAATTTCTTGCACTGTCATCTGTTTGGTAACAACATCACCATCTTTATCTAGAGTGTAGAATTGAAATTTATCAGGCCTCAGAAGACCAGCTGGTGATGCTGGAAGCTCGTGTAGAGGAACAACTTTTCTGTTCTGGAAAGTACTTCTTCCTTCTTTTCCATTTTCCGTCACCACCGAAATTGATGTCACCACACTGCAAAGAAAGTAGTTTGTAAACTTTTGTTCTTTTAAAGGTTTTAATGATGATTTTAATGATCAATTCATATAATGTTTAGGTCGACGGTCTCTCATTTGATCATTGCATCATACTACAGATTCATGAATCGATTTATGGAAGCATCTACCTGCTGGCCTTGCGTGACAATGAATTAATGCAAGAGAGAAAGGCTACCACAACATATTTGCATGATTTATCCTAACAGAATTGTTCTTCGCTTTTCTTGCTGCAGCAGTTCAAGCTCATTCTTCATGCTTCGTTGAAGATATGTAAAATCATTTTAAAATCATTTATGGAATGATTTTAAAAGAGAATTTCAATAGGCAAATTAACATTTTTTAAGCAAAGATATTTCGATATGTAGATCGAGGTATCTAAAGGAAATATAGTACATACACAAAAAGAGCAAGAACAGTAGCCACGGAAAGGGTAATCAGTGTAATCACATTACCGTTTCTTAATTAGCCGTCTAAGTAGTAGAAGATACTATCATTTCATTATACAGATACGAGAAATCTGCAGCTTTAATTAAGTAACTGTCGCATACTTTTTTCGACCGAGATTTTTTCCGTTGTCCGCACAGTGAGGACCTTGCGTGTAGAATATCTTCTGATCTTTTGTGTAAAAGGTAATTAAGGCGCCCTTTGTCTGCTATCAGATCTTTGCATTGTTCAAATTCTTGTTTTAACATCTCATTAGGTCAGTGTCAGATTTTTTAGAATCTTTCTTGTGGTTTAAATGATTTGTATTGCTTTCTTTTCTCTATTTGCTTCCAAGATCAACTGATTTTAAGATTTCGAAGATTACTGATTTTAAGAGAACTTTCTTTCGGATTTAGGAATCGGGAATAAATATTATAAATTCGATTTGCATATCAACTATATATACGGAAGTAATAAAACATCCAAAAAAAAGTTATGTCTACTGACCTGGAACCAAGTAATCTTGAAGAAGTGTCCAACTCATCTTCAGGAACCGGTAAACTTAAAGTTGCTTTCAGATTTGCGCAGACTATAAATGCCAATAGTATACATCGTGTTTGTCTCTTCATCTTTGACCGAAATAATCTGAAAAATAAAAAAAAATGAAATTAAAATTAAATTAAACTAAAATAAAATTCTTAAATAACAGATGTATCTAGATAGGAAATATCTGAACAGAGATGTACCATCAAAATTATTTTAACATATATTCTCTTGATGAAATATCCAATTTGGCTAAATAAATAAAAATTCCATCCCGGATTCGTAGAATTTAAAGAAAAATTCAATAACTACATTTTGAGTATCATTTCCAAGCGATCCACTTGACATTATTTCTTCCTCGCAACTGATCACTAAAATATTGCCTAAATATAGTTCAGCCATTTTTGTTTGGTCGTAACGGTAACCCGGTTACACATTTTATGCGTCACTATATCACGCACTTAAATTCTATCTGTCGAAATTAATCCATTCGGATTCCAGGTGGGCTCAATTAATGCTTACTATCATAAAATTTGAAAGCTAACCGAAATACATATATGAATTTTTTAATTAAAATGGAAATAGGAAGTAGAATTTTATTGAGTATAACTACTAATAAATGCTATTCCAGTTTTAAGAAATGTGATTAATACGAAGAGGTGTAAAATTTTAATTAGAGGACTTTTTAAACTATTTAATTGAGAGAACTTTGACCTAGAAAGCAATTTTCTCGTTAAATAAGAGCTCGACACGATGGCCATAATTTGACATAAATTACAACGCAATGAAGTCCTGCCTATTAACACGGTACCAGCTCATTACAAATCTCGAAGACGAGTCTGACGAGCTAAGTGGTCGTCTCATTCTGTAGTTCTCACTAATGATTTATTAATGATCTAGGAAGATATATTTACAGTCAATTCGCGCATGACATACTCTAAATTCTACTGAACTCACGACACGTTCGACCCATTTGTATGCAATATGTTCTCCACTTTTAACCACTTCAATTCAATTATATTGCATTTTTTATATCCCATTTAGAATTTTTCATAATTTAATGCAGATTGATTAAATACTTTTATTTTTCAACAAAAATTGTTATTTTGGAATCTAATCCCTACTGAAAATACCTATACATTGAAACATCATGTATGAACTCAAAAATAATTTAATTTCTCATGTAATTTCGCATGTATAAAAACCCTGTCAGGATTATTTAAACAAATAAATGTCAAGTTGATTGTAAAAAATATATTTATTAACAATTATTAAGAAAAAGATTTTATTAATTGTTTGGACTGAAATAATAAAATAATTCACTGGAATTGTGGACTTTCTTTTTTATAAACAACTTGCGGAATTTTGAAGATATTTTGAGATTGATATTTATTATTTATTTATATTATATTTATTTATGTATTCATTTATTTCTTTATTTTTAAGATATTTAGAATGGTTTTAAAGAACTTCAAGATATTTTAAGTGATCTCAAAATATTTTAAACGATCAATGAAATCTTGTGAAATCTATAGAAATCTTTGGCTAATTCTTTTGATAGCTTTTTAAGCTCTTTGAAAATTCACACAATTCACATCTTAGGGAAAAAATACCTGTATACCTGTATAGGTATACAGGTATTCGCAGTACGAAATACGAATCATTACAATTAACATATGGTAGAATTATTTCTGATAAAAATATAATTTTGAGCAAGAATACGTAGTTTTAGTTTCATGAATGAGTTGCAAGTGACTGCAAGGCAGGAAACAAGGCCAATGACTATTTTACATCTGTCCTCATACTCCTCATGTATATATCTAAAAGAACTCATATACATATATATATATATATATATATATATATATATATATGTACGACAAGCGATTAAGTAATAAAAGTCTAGCTCGTGTCTAGTCTCTAGTCTTCTATTGCATGTTATGAAGATGAGGTCTAGCTCATTGTTCTAGGCTTACATACATAACTAACACGTGTCCTGCATATTCTCCATTGATTGATCTCCAAATCAATCTTATCCTTTCAAATTCTTCAAAAATTCTTCAATTTACCACATCCGCAAAACCACATTTATGTTAAACCCAAAATAGACAATTTTGCCAATTTTCACGCATTCCAGGTCTGTAAATTGGCAAGAATATTTATCTTTTCTGAGTTGGGCTTGGGATCTATGAAATGTAAATTGAAATCCATAAATTCAAAAGATGAAGCGTGAAGTAAAAGCAATGTAGTTGAAACGAGTTTGTTGGATTCGGTTGCAAAATTTTCATCAATATGAATGTGGACTTATAAATATTCAGATCACGCGTGAAATAATTGACATGAGCCTATAGTGCTCCTGAAACTGTATCATGACTCTTAGCATGTGAATGTGTGGGAGGACTCTCCGGTTGTATTCATACGTAACACCGAATTTATTGCTGGCATGCCTCGTGTAGGTCTACTGACCCAGAGACATCAGGACAAGGCCCACGTTGGTCACCGACCCTCTTTTCCTCTCGACTTTATTATACATTCGTGCACAACGAGGGGCCCAAACCAAACTAGGACCGGTTTTTCTTTGCAAGCCTTTATCGGCTTTAGCCCTCCATTCCCTAAACATTACATGCTGTCATGATAGAGGTCGTTGCATTTTTCGGTAGCTTGATTAGGTTCCTGCATTTCTTATCTTCTTCAAGGTCAACCACCTTCCCAACATCATTCTTTTTTACAATTAGGAATATTTGACATTGTCTTGCATTTTTGGAATTGAAAATTGTTAATTGGAAATTGTTAACTGAAAATGAGGGGTTTACAACCAATGGCGTAACTAAAAATTGGAGGCCCCCCCGCAAAAATTTTTAGGAGGCCCCTTTGAAAATAAAAAGAAACAAGTTTTGAATAAATTTAAATTTTTTAAATAAAAATTGAAATACTGTGTGAAATTTATTTTTTCTGCTCAGTCGAAGAGGCCCCTCAGAGGCCCCTCAGAGTAGGTCTCCCCGCAATGCGGGGTTTCGCTACTACATAGTTACGCCACTGTTTACAACTCAACTGATGATTGACTTCAGAAGATTTCACTGACTTCAGGAAATTTCAAGAAATTTCATGTGATTGCAAGTGATTCATATGAATTTATATGAATTCAAATGAATTCAGATATTTCAGGAGATTGAAGATAATTGAAGTGAATTCAGATATATGAATTCACTGACTTTTTGGGAGATTTTACTGAATTAAAGTCATATGAAGTCATATTCAAATTTAAGGGGTTTTAAGGGATTTTAAATAATTTTAAGTGATTGTAAATAATTTTAAGTCGTCAGCCCCCCGACAGAAAATTATTAACTGGAAATTATTAACTGAAGATGATTAATTTGAATAAAGGTTTGAACAATCTACTGATATTTCAATGAAATATCGTAATTAAAATTTCCACAAATCTTATGAAGAGGTGATTGAATTGAGAATAAAGTTAGTAAGGAAATAATAGGTAATGCAGATAGATGTGCTTCGAGGTGGGTAGACACTTGGAAAGTCTTCACCTACCAATTTTATGTCTTTCTACGTAATACCACACATAATATTTAGTTAAGAAGAGTCATGGGTCGTTATTCCTCCAAGATTTCTGCTACTGGCTAATCAAGTTTCACAGTAATTATCGATGGCTTCTATCCCAGGGTGCATAGAAATTACGCTGGTTATGAGAATGTGGCACTTAACCACTTACGAAATTATTATGAACCACGAGTTCAATTTACATTACAGTTAGCACCATTCATTGAAACCTGAATGCACCTAGCGGATTCTAATAGAATGTTTCTCTAGGCCTGCATTTATCCACTTTGTTCCAAATTCCTTTCCTGGTCTCTTTGTAAATTTTACTGGGATTTATTGCTCACTTGCTATTTATCTACTTCTGAATAGAGAATTATTTTTTCTCTATCTTTTATCTAATGAGCTCTCACTCCTTGGAAAGTGCATTATTCCTTATCAGTTGAAGAATTGCAAATGTCAAAAGCGGATATTAAGTTTGAAGTTGAGAGGGCTGTTAAGATAATTCCAGGATGCAGTATGTCGATAAATTGACAGGAAAAATTGTGAGTGAAGAAACAAGGCGAAGAAAATGAATGAGATAAGATTAAAATGGGAAGAAAATGCGAAAGGTGGAAAAATAAAAAAGGCCCCTATTCTGCCTGTCTGTATGGTTGTAGGGATAGCAATCTGTCACTTTGGAATTCACTTTTTTCACGCTTACTGAAATACAGTTAAGGCCTTGGACGTGGCTCGTTTTTCCCTACATGAGAGTTTCGATCCGCTGGAAATCTAATAATACGATCCACAGTTGGCAAGTGGAAAGGGATGGTAAAAAAGTTTATAATGAACTAACGGTAATAGTTGCAGCTTATTTCTTGATCGCATAACGCAATACCTCTAAAGACTAAAAGAGGCCAAACTGCCTACAATTCTTACAACTTTTAGGCTCCGATCCACCTTCTCATTTCTCCCCTTCACCTGGATTTGGAAATTCCGAGAATCGCTTCTAATTATAGTATAAGAGATTAATAAATGTAAAACATGGGATGAGAATTATAAGGATGCGAAAAATCAGCGAGATTAAAGGGAAATTAATTATCTGCATTTCATCTTTTATTAAGTATTATGAAAATTTTCGAATTCATTTCTCGTCGAATCCTGGCACATTCTCTAATTGCAAACGGTCGATCATACATGACCCATGACTTCTTGCGCATTATCTGCGGATAAAGTATTGCTCAAAATCCCACAAGCAATTTGGATTTTTTCGCTTTCTCTGAGAAAAGAGTTTCACTCGTTGATGATTTCAAGCAATAAGGAAGCTGAAGGAAGTTTTATGTGGGTTTTTTTTTGTCTTTTTAGGTTTTTAGGTTTATTATGTAGACCCGTGAAGAAATTTTGATGGGGTTCTGATGGGGTCCTGGCTAGTTTTCCCTAGTTCTAATGTGGTCCTGATCTGGAAAACTGGAAAGGGCCCCACGAGGCCCTTTCCTAATTTTCAAGATTTTCACAAGATTTTAAAAATTTCAAGAGATTTCAAGTGATTTTATATCAGGGTTTCAATTAGATAATAATTTTTATATGTATACAAAAAAAATAGTCAATTAGACTTTCCTTCACACTCAGGTTGAATAATTTAATTAATTTGTCAGCGAAACAAGAATATATTCTACCTCGATGAAATATAATATACGTATATTATAATGTATACCTATTAATTATATTATTAATTATAAATTGATATATTCAGTCACAACATCTGCAGGCTATTTATAAAACAGTCACCGGCCAGTTTTAAAAATATTTGCTCAAGAAAATCAGTCATTCTTCCACTTCATTGAATAGATTACAGATCCTTTTTTTCGCCTTGGATAAATCTTGTCAACACATCCTGAAGGAGTCGATAACAGTTAAGGATATAAATGGATGAAAGCTAAAGCATCAGGCTAGATTTAATCAGATTTAATCTGAGATTGAGACGATATCAGAATTCCTATACCAAACATCTTAATTAAAGGATCGTTTCGACTCGACTCTTCGCTTATTATTCGCTCTTATATAGACTGTGATTAAATGTCGATTGACACGAGAAAATAAAATAATAATTTCCCATAATAACCACTTAATATTCATTCAGAGTTACGTGCTTATTTAAGATCGACTTGTTATATCAAGTCCAGGGAACTTAATTATATTAGCAAAAAATCTTTGTATTAGTAAATTAATTTCAATTGGGTTGAAGTTTTAGACGTCTAGTCTGACGAAAATTTTTATTTTATTTTATTTTTTTTGCATTTTTTGGATCAAGAATATCAAAAAAGTTCGCAAAATCATTTTATTTTTTATTTATTTACTAGTAGATATTTATCCGACGTTTAAAAAATTTCAAGGGATTTTATAAAGATTTTAAGTGATTTTCACTTTTGGGAATTTCAAGATATATCTTAAGAAACGTCAAAGGATTTTTAAAAGAATTCAGAACAGTTTAAGGATTTTCAAGAATTTTCACAAGATTTCAAGGGATTTTTATAAAACTTTGAGTTATCAAAAGAATGTCCCAGAGATTTTTAGAAATTTCTATAGATTTCCCAAGATTTCAAGACACTTTAAAGCATTTTATCAGATTTTAAGTGACTTTAAAGAATTTCAAGGTATTTCAAAAGAATTCAAAAGAGTTTAAAAATTTTCAACATATTTAAAAACATTTTAAGTGACGATTTTAAGAAATTTAAAAGAATTTATTCTAATTATAATCCACATTAATGCGGAGAAAATTAAATGAAATCCCTTAAAATCCCTTAAAATTATTTGAAATTCCTTGAAAACTTTTAAATCTTCTGTGAATATCCTAAAATTGTTTAAAATACATCAAAATTCTTGAAATTTTGTGAAATCTCTAAAAAAAATCTATTGATAACTCTTTTCAACTCTTTTAAAAATCCCTTTAAATGTCTATAATATCAATCAAAATCTCTTAGCATCCCTTAAAATTTCATAAAATTATTTAAAATCTTTTCCAAACTCCTACAAATTCTCTAAAATTGCTCCTAGTAAATAAATAAAAATTTTGGATTTTGGGAACAGTCGAATCGTTTTTTTTGTTATTATTCCAATAAATCTAAAAAAAATCGTCAGACTAGACGTCTGAAACTTCAACTCCATTTAATTTCACGTATTTTTGGACAATCTTGTTTTTAAATGGGCCAATATGGATAATTCGGTACAAATTGGAAAGGGTACCGTAATAAGATAAGTGTGTCGAGAAGAGAACAAACATACGAGATCAACGTAACTGTTCTTGGTTGTAGAATCTTCGAGAGTCTGAAGAGGGTGCAAGAAATTTGAAAGAAGAAAGAAAAATATTAACGATCGTGTACGTTCTAACGATAGACGTATACTTTTGTGTATATATATGTTTTATACCTGCACCGTAAAGCACACAACAACGGGATAAGCCTACTCAAATGACGACCACTTCCTATTTACACATATCATCATCTTAATCAGCAAACCTTATATTTACTTCAAGCCAACTTCATTTTCTCTGAAAAAAGCAGTACTAGAGAACTGAGAAAGAAAAGAACTTATCCTAATGCTTGCGAGACTCCTAGATTTAATGGATCTAATTGCCAATTAAAAAAATAAGGAAAGATGGTGGTATTCCCACCTCAAATTAATAAAATAAAAAAAATATGAACTGAAATAATAATAATGAATAAATGAAACTGAGATATTATTGATATAATGATACAGGGCATTGAAGAGTTTTCCACGTCAAAACCAAAAATCGGGTAAAAATAGGAAACTTCCAACAATTTCTACACTTAATTATTTATGAAAAAATATATATTATAAATTATATTATTTATATATTGGAAAATTAACTAATATATATATCGTTGACAGACACGGACATTTTTCTAAGAAGTTTAAACAGGTTTTTATGAAAATTATTATTAAACTACATTTTATGATTACATTTTTTTCATGATTATTAATAATTAGAAATTTAGAGATTTCAGCAGATTTCAAGAGACTGAACAGATTTTAGAGAACACAAAAACATTTTTTGTTTCTAAAATTACTTCGAAATCTTGAAACTTTTTTGAATTTTTTGAAATTCCCTCACAGAAAAAACAAAGACTGACATTTTTTACAGTTTAAGTCAGTTTTTAGGCTGAATTTAAGTTTAAGTCAGTTTTTAGTCTTGTTTTAAGTTTTCTTAGTTTTAAAACAAGACTAAAAATTGACTTAAACTTAAATTCAGCCTAAAAACTGACTTAAACTGTAAACACTTTCAGTCCTTGTTTTTTCTGTGCTAAAATCACTTGAAATATCTTCACGGAAAAAATAAAATGAAAAGGTATGGCTGAATTTACCATTTAAAATAGAGAAAATGCGCCTTTTCCTGGAATTTAGTAAGTTTTACTATTTCAAATTGTAACTTTTACAATGAAAATAGCAGGGTTTAAGATTTTCTTAGCAAAAATTACAATTTTAAATAGTAAAAGTTACTAAATTCCAGGAAAAATTCGTTCAGAGCACATGTTGACTATTTTAAATGGTAAATTCAGCCATTTTATTTTATCCGTGTTGAAATCGGTTTAAATTTTTTTAAAAAACAATTAAAGTTTTAAAATTTTTTAGTAAATCTTGATGTCTTTGAAATCTTGTAAAATCTCTTGAAATCCCTTGAAATTTCCGCGGACTCGTCCGAAATCCTTTAAAATTCCATAAAATAAAACAAAAATCCTTAATATCTCTTGAAACTTTTTAAAATCACTCGGGATTTCTTGAAATCGATTCAAATTCCTTGAAAATTGTTAAAATCAGCTAAAATGTCTTGAAATCTTGTGAAATCTATAGGAATCTTTAGAAACTCCTTTTAATAACTTTTTCAGCTCTTTAAAAATTCACTTGAAATCCCTAAAATCAATAAAAATCTCATCTCCGAATTCCTGGAAATATTTTTAAATCCTTCAGTCCTTTTACTCCTTAAAATTTCTTAAAATCACTATAAATATCTTCAAATCCTCTAAATGTCGATAAGACTACCTGAGACGAAAAAAGGATCTATAAAATATCTATCTATATCTATATCTATATCTATCTATCTATCTATTCAATAAAGTGGAAGAATGACTGATTTTCTTGATGAAATATTTTCAAAACTGGTCGGATACTGGTTTATAAATAGCCTACAGATGTTGTGACTGAATATATCAGTTTATGAATACACAATATATGTATATTTACATTACATGGAGGGTAGAATATATTCTTGTTTCGCTCAAGAATTAATTAAATTATTCAATCTGAGTGTGAGGGAAAGTCTAATTGTCCATTTCTTTCTGTATAAATCTACAAATTATGATCTAATTGGAATCCTGAGGTTTGAGACAACTTGCCTAAAAAAGGCTTTCGCTGGAGCCCAGAGTCTGAATGAAACGACGTAACGGTATTGGGAACGGTCCAGTCAATGTCCAGTATTAGCTGCTCAATTCTTTGAAACGTCATTCGGAAAAATTGAGGTAGACTCTTTTATCGTGCGCTTCCTTTCAACTTTTAGCGAATCACGATGCGCTCGTGGCCTTATTTTTAACTTGTTAAAAATGATCAAATAATTCCTTGATTCATTTCTTATTCTAATCTTTATCTATTCTTTCCCCATTCAAAAAATGATTCCGAAATTGAAAGAGACGAAATCATTCGAAAAATGATTTCCCATCAATTCGAATAGCAAGAGAATATTTTATGAAAAAAAAAAAATAATAGAAAATGAATCCAATCATTTTAATAAAATTTCCAATTTCTTTAGGGAAAAAATTTCCACTTTATGCATTGTTTAATAAATATTTATTGCAGGGGTATTAATGTAAATTCCGAGTGAATGACTCAGTCATCTGAAAAGTCGGTGATGGTCGAATAGTGGGCACAAAGACAAGCGCATTGTGTAAGCAGCCTTTTGTAGTCCGGAACCATAATTTTCTTACTCGATTGCAACAGAATAACAATGCAACTAAAATATCCCTTTTAGATACATATAAGTAATTTCAAAATGCTAACTAACGAGAACCATTTCTCCAGCAATTTATTTCTTGTTATCCTATTCCCGTTTTGATAGTTGCCAGTAAGTAGTAACAGAAGGCAAGAACAGACAAAAAGGTTTTCAAAGTTTTACAGGAAGAAGCATTGATAAAAATGATAAACTGATGCATATTATTAAAAATTGAATATAGTACTGATAAAAATGTAAAAATAACGTGATAAAATGAGTAAATTGCAGAAATGACTTTTGAATTGAATGAAGTAACGATTAAATTATGAAGAAACATTGGACTGAAGTTTCAAACGTCTTTTCTGAAAAATTTTTTTTGTATCCAGTTTCTTGTTTATAATGTCCAAAAAATAGAAACCAAGGTACAGAAATCGTTTTTTTATTTACTGATCCCATTTTAAAGAAAACAAAAAAAAACCTCCCTTAAGAAATCATTTTATAAATTAAAATTTAAAAACCAGTTAAGACTGAAAACCTGCCACAAGAAACAATTTTTTAACAAAGCAAAGGATTTTACACAATTTCAAATCAAATGATTTTAAAATCAGAAGTATGCAAAATAAATTAGAATTTTTAATCTGTGAATTATTAGAAATTGTAATTCCTTGTCTAATTTCAGGAACCTCAATAAGTTTCATAAAATTCCTTTAAATTTCGTAAAATCTTTTAAAATTACTCAAAATCCAATGAAATCTCATGGAATTCCTTGAATGCCCTTAAAAGTTCTTAAAAAGTATAATAACTTTCAAAAGTTTGCCAAATTTTATTACACAAATTGATTTTTTTCGATAAAATAGTGGATGTGGAGGGGGTAAATTTCCAGCTCGATCTGAGAGCACTGATAAGAATGTCTTCTTCATTATTTTCGAGATAAAAAATTGAAGACAAAAAATCGTCGAAAGAGACGTCTGAAACTTCAGTTCAATTGAAAAAACTCACTTTTCGATCTCGGAAGCAGGTTCTTCCCTCTAGACTCTCATGAGGCGTTCTCCCCCTCAAAAGCACCAATCACAAATTCAAAAACGATCAAAGATCGACCGAGCACCAGGACAACCAACTTTCGATCGTTTGTATTCGAGGCGGATGAATAAATAATTCGAACGATTCAACGCGCGGAAGAAAATCGTTTGAGGCCGATGAAAGACACATGCACGTGTTGAACTGCCGATTTCCCTCCCCCACTCTCTCTTTCTCCTTCTTTCTCGCTTTTTCTCTTTCCTCTCTTTAACCCTCTCACTCAGAAACAGAAGTCTTGTGTCCTCCACGATTCAGCAGGTTCAGCAGGTTCAGAGTGTGTCTCTGACACGGAGAGCCTCTTAAGAGAGACGGGAGCGTTCTGTTCTGCGATCCAGCTGCGGTTGACCTTGCTACTGCTCCAAGGGTAGCGACCTTAAGAAGCTTACTCGTGCATCTGTATCCTTCCTTCGTTCCTCCTCGCTCCTAGAGGCTTCTGCTCACTTTTCCTCACTTTTGCTCTTCTTCTTGTATCATGCTGGTCAGTGCTCATACTTGCGCTAACGCGTATCCCAGATAAGCACCGCAAAGTAGGTACCCTTAGTCAGCAAGAAAGAGGGGACTGGCAGAAAAAACAGAAGAAACAGAAGAACAAGAAGAAGAGTGAAATTTATTGAGTACCTAGGACTAACAGCCCTGCAGGCGTTTCAGGGACAAAAACTCATGCGCAAAATACCTACTGCAAAAGCCAAAGAGGCTAATCAACAATAGGTGGTAAAGGAACAACACTTTTTCGAAAATTCCCCCTTTGCTTTATTTTATCCATTTCATCTTTCTTCTAACTTTTTTTTTCTAGTTTCTCTCCTCATCTTTCTGGACCTAAATTTCGAGTTTCCTTTCTCATATCCTCAATTTTCGTCTTCCCTCTTGAATACTCGCATTTCAGATGCTGATTGCAGCTATTCGTCAACTGGTATCACGCACCTGTTGTTAACTGCATGAAGAGCGACGGCTTGCAGGTGAACCGCGGTTTTCTTCTCTTACTCTTTACCTCCCCCCCTCCTCTTCTCGTTTTACTCATCCTCTCGATGGAACCGGTCATTTCTCTCCCTTCATCGTCATTAAACAGTCAACATCACTCTTCTTCATATATTCGCCTTTCAATCTTCCCAAAAGAGATTTTCTTCTTCTTCTTCTTCTTCTTCTTCTTCTTCTACCTTTTTTCTATATCTGCTTCTTATATCTTCTTCTTATGCATTCTTCTTACATCTTCTTCTTATGCATTCTTCTTATATCTTCTTCTTACATCTTCTTCTTATATCTTCTTCTCATATCTTCTTTTTATTTCTTCTTATTATTATATATCCTTCTTATATCTTCTCCTTCTTATATCTTCTTACCTAACAACTACGAATTCCAGTATACATAATACCGTTTCACAAATATTGAAATTATCACCGACACAGATTCCATCCGACTACACAAACTCGATATCCTACTCGGATTTTTTCTTATCTGCGGAATGTTTCCGATATGATTCCAAGGCTGCAGGGCGAGGCTTCATCAGGTGAGAATTAACGGTTCTCTGACCACTCACGATAATTTTAATGGCATTCCAAATTCGTCGACACCGGTCAGCGCAAGTTTTAGAAATCCGGAATGATCAACACCTCCATGTGTTCTAAAAACAACGAATGAAGTTCAAATGTTCAAAAACAAGAAAATCCCTCAAGATCTACAATTAATTTCCTCAGAGTAAAGATTTAAAGGTCCCTAGTCCTATCCTTTACATATCGAGTGCTTCTAATTATAGCAACTATTTGCCATAGGTGTTAGCAGTTAGCTATAAGGTGTTAAGTGTTAGCTAAGTTAATATTTAGCTAGAGCTCAGTACGGTTCTGATGCAAGGTGCATTGGACTTCATTGACCCTGAACTTGGTCATTCGATTGGAAATGAATATCCTTTCAACAATGAATTTCTCCTCGAATTTCTTCTGAAAATCGAGCTTGATGGTAAAAAGTGCAGCAAGTGGTTACATAATATCGGTTTCGATCCAATCTCAATCTCAGGAAACAAGATCACTTCCAATTTGAGATGTATCATCCGATTCAAGGATATTCCTCTCTTTCTCTATAAATAGCTTCTTCTTTATCCCTTATATCCTCAATTCTGTAATCGTTGCCGCTATCCGTTGCGACACTCGTTGAGAAAAAGGGTAGAAAAAGGAAGGAAGCACTCAGCAGCTTAATCGATCATGACTTTCAAGGTTCGCTTGAACACTCTTTATCTTTAGCTGCAGCGGTACCTTGAAAAAATAGGAGATCTGTTCAAAAGCCGTAAGAAAATAATCATCGCGCCCTTCCATTATCTGTCTCTCCTCCAACTCCTTGCAACCTTCTCTCTCGCTCTCCTGAGAAATTCTCAGGTGCACGAGATTCTCCAGCAAACAGGTGTCACGCTCGGCTGAACCAGCATGACATTCCAGATTATGTGCCGTCTTCCTGGCGGAGCATTGCCCCAAGTTGACTAGCATCGTAATAGCTTTTTTTTTTCATGCGGTATTACCCAAACCGAAACCCCCTCACTTTGTTTCTAATTCATCAATAAGTCGAATATTTTTAATTGCATAGAAGTTTTTTAATTTTTGATGTATTCTGATATTCTATTCATTCCGAGGGGTTGCCAATTTGACCAAGCGGGTGCCTACTTCTGACTTCAAGATATTTCAGGATATTTCAATGACTTCAGAAGACTTCACTGACTTTAAGAGATTTGAAGAAAATTCAATATAACCGGATTTATTCGGATTGACCTTAATCATTGGGATTAAAAGTTCATATTCTGATTAATTCGGATTGGCCGAATTCATTCGGATTACAAGTTCAGATTTATTTTTAATGAGCCTCGGATTAATTCGGATTGAAAACTTCCTTCGGATTAGATCAGAATGAAACTGTTTGGTGCGGATACAAATTCCGGAATGATTCGGAAAATTTCGGATTGGTCCAGGATGAATTTCAATCCGAAGCTTTTCCGTAAGAATAGACACATCCTTTATCAAAAGAGAGAAAATATTTTTCTTTACTCTCTTAGATACAAATTTTCGCTTACTTTCTATGCTTCCTTTCCTTGATTTACCTCTAAGTCTTCTTATCATCTTTCTTTTTTGTCTTTCTACCTCTTTCTTTTCTTTATCTTTTTTTATTTTTTCCTTCTTATATTTAATGAAACTCCTCGCTTATAAAATCTTCTAATTATGAAAATTTATATTGCATTTATATTTATCATTCTGATAACTTCAGATACAATAAAATATAATTATAATTGATAATAAAATTATAATTGATTTGAGATGCTAATTGTTGCTAATTTCTAATGCAAATTAAACTCAATATTTATGATTATGATCAATTCTTCAATATATTCTGCAAGAAATTCTTGCTCTTAATAACATTTCCAAACTAATACAATTATCTTCAATTGTATTTCATCATTTTTCAAATTGGAGTCAGATTACAACGAAATCTTCATTTTCATAAATCAAATCCTTTCTCAACCCACATTTTTTTTCTAAAAGTGTTATGTACAAAATTGAGTTTAAGAAAATTATTCATTGAACAAGGGTCGCCTATAACTGCTTTGAAATTACTCCCGAGATCTTGTCTGGTGAACTTTTCAAGGTTTCTTATGCTGGGAGGAAATGCTCAACGGTTCGAGCGTCTAAGAATGGCTTTCCACTCGAATGCGCCCACCAAATCTGCAAAGAGAGGCTTCTTCGCGAGTCTCGTATTCTTCACACTTCAGAAATTTGCTACTTCAAAGTTCAAATTCCCCAAAGACGAAATTACAGAGCAAATACTTAATTAGTATTATAATTAACTCCTACTCACAGGAAAAAATTCCTTCGACATGGAAGCTTGGACTCACCTGGAACAGAACAAAAAAGATTTTATATTATTATCATTATTTTACATTATAGTATTATATTTTTATTAGTATATTTTATATTGATAACAACTCGATTCAATTCTTGGTATATTAGAACCATAATATTTAAATATGCCATTTCCATTCCTCTTTATTTACTCGATTATTCATCAAACCTATCGATTAATCTATCGATCATAGATATCCATATTTTTTCAACCAGCTTCTTTATAAAAATGTGTTTGGCATTGACGGAGACTGGCATCACAAATTGCAAAGTTAAAATGGCAACTCATATCGGAACAAAAGCTGGGAGAAAGAATTTCACCGAAATAAGCAGAGTCATTGCTGCCTAATCGCAAAACGATCTATACGACCCAGTCACCGAGACCTAGAAGTCAGTAATGTTATTCAATGCCTTGGTATACCGGTCGACGAGCCTTACATAGGAAAATGGCCAACGACCATCTTCAATTCAGAGGAGAACTCCACATACCGACACATTCGCTCTGCCAATAAACTCCTGGCTTTACGTTCCTGGAAACAAGGCAAAAATAGAACAACTCTATATTGTAATTACGGTGGATTGTCGCTTCTTTTTAATTCCCGTACGGGAATTACTGCACCCGTGAGCATGAAATCCCCACGGGTTAGCGGTAAATTCGCTTTGAATTTTTCCTGTAATAATCAACGTCCCAGGACGTTTTCCATTAAAAGAATCATCCATTAGGATTCACGATCAAGTCTTTGTCTGATCATGTGATTTTTCTCGCTGGTAATCAGTTCCTTTATTCAAGAAGCAAGAATCAAGCCCTCAAGCATGATTCAGTACTTCACCTCTTCAAAGTTCTATTCGGTTTCCGGTTTGCTTCTCTACAGTGGAAATTCTACTTGGCCCCATTTGAAATCTTTCGAAATCTCTAAAAATCCTTTGCAATCCTTAAAAGATCTCACTATTCCTTCGGAATCCCTTAAAGAGTGTAAAATTTCACGACTTGGAAATTCACGACTTTGGACATCTCCCGAATTCGGGTGATTCAATTTTTTGAATCATACCTTTCGATTTTTTCCAATTTTATGATTATACTTGAAATTGTATAATATTTTTAAGATATTGTTACAAGAACCAGTTCAAATATACAAATCGTTTTTATTTAAAATTATTCCGTATTGTACTAAGTAGATGTAAATTGTTATTTACGAACCTTTATGAAATGAAATTTACAAGAGTATCAACAGTTATATAAAAATTGTTTATCATCCATCAGACAGATAGGATTAATTACATTTAAAGATATCTTGTGTTGCTCTTTAATCAAGTTTATTCACACAAAACGTGCCTGATTGGGGTCATGTGAGACTACATGCTGTCCGATTGAACTGACCTAGGATAATAAGTCTCAGAAGAATCCCTGTCCATTCAACATAAAGAAACATGTGGTTTAAAGAAATCAATTTCCATGCGATTAGATAAGATTTTTTTAAATTAATAAACAAATGTTGATTCGGGGGATAAGGAAATGCTGATAAAGAGGAAATGGTGCATTTTTAACTTTTAACGATATTTTAAACAATTTTATGTAATTTTGGAGGATTTAATGATATTTTGTGGATTTTTAAGTAATTTTAGGAACTTTTGAGAAATTTAAAAGGATTTTACGAAATTTTATTAAATTTTATGGTATTTTAAAAGATTTCATGGGAATTTAAAGAATTTTAAGGAATTTTACGATAATTTGCAGGATCTTCAATAATTTTGTGGGATTTTACGAAATTTTATTAGAATTTCAGGTATTTTAAGAGATTTAATGAGATTTCATGGGATTTTAAAGAATTTTAAGGAATTTTACGACAATTTGCAGGATCTTCAATAATTTTATGGGATTTTACGATATATTATTGAATATTAAGTAATTTTAGGAACTTTTGTGAGATTTCATTGTATTTTAAATAATTTTAAGGAATTTCATGATATTTTGCAGGATCTTCAATGATTTTAACAGATTTTACGATATATTATCGAATATTAAGTAATTATAAGAACTTGCCTGCATTTTTAAGTTTATGAAACTGTAATCTTGAATCTTTATCGATCAATTAGAATTCACGTGAATAAAAATCCAGAATCTAGTCTAAAATCTAAAGTGATGCAATTGCGTGTGAATATGCGAATACCTCTTGCTTAGTTCTTTCACGCCTAGGAGTTCCTGCATAAAACATGGATTCACTCGTCTAATTAATTAATTATTCTGATTGCGAATTCAATTTCTGGAACTTTTCTTCCGCTTCAAATGTACGAAAGTGCAAAACAGAAACTTTTTCGTTACTGTTGGTGAATAATGATAAATTAAATCTGATCTGCTTTTTTTTGCATGTTGAGGCTTTTTTAACAAACATTTTGTAATTTATCATTTCTCCTCGTAAACAAGCGTTCACCGATAACGGAGAATAAATCAAATCATCAAATAATTTGATGATTTCTTCTTTTCTATTTGGCCGATTATATTGTGGAACGATAGAGAAGCAGGAAAATGTGAAACAATTACATCCCAGGAAATATTCTACAATACTATAATTTAAAAAAATGAGGGTCAAATTTTACACAAATCTAATAAATTCTTTGATGAAAATGTAAAAAATTGCATCTAACACGTCTTCAAAACGAATGCCTTCTTCAGAATCTTCTTGCACCTGTGTGTACTCAGCATCTTGGGTTTTAATTTTGTAGTATCTTTCTTTGTTTTGTTCTCAAAACGAGATTTTTTTAGTCTCAATCTGTTATGTGAACATAGAAGCGTATCAACTTAACAATTATCACTAGATTTTCATTTGTCATTTTGATAGACCTGAAGTTTGTTTTTGAGAAATTCTTGTCCTCATTTAGAGATCCATGTACCATCCGATTTACACAGGTATCTACAAAATTATACAAATTCTGTACAATTGCACACATATATATATATATTTAGATATAGATATATAAGATAGTGGCACGTGTGCCGTTTCGTGGGAACAAAGTCCAGACATAACGGTGTCACGAGTCACGAGTCGCGTTACCAATGTGCCCTACAGTGGTCAAGAGTCTGAGTCTGAGTCTGAGTCTGGCAAAGAGTACCCAATCAAGCATCCAGGGTACCAGGCCATCTTCCCAGAGGCAGAGGCGGGCAGAGGTTACAGACCCAAGGGCTTTAGTTCGAGACTTCGAGTGGATCGAGTAGTCGAAGTCGTAACTCTCTGCATGGTCCTTCTTCGGTCGTTCGTTCCAGATCTCATGTTCTGGTGGTCAAATGACCGAGAGATGCAAAGAGAAAGAGAGCCACAAACCTACAAGAGATGCCTTTGTTCATAGAATTTTATTTCCCTCCAATTGCCTCCGAACATCCCACATTGTTCCACTGTTCGAATATGCTATGCAAGAGCAAAGGGGTCGGCCTCTTTGTTGCTCTCTTACTACTTATTGTTAGACTGTAAATCCATAATCGACTCTACTCCCTTTTCAGATCAAAACATATACTGAGAGAAACACCCTTTGAAATCTCTTGAAATATCATGAAATCTCTTCAAATTCATTCCAATTCCTTAAAGTCTCATAAAATGTCTTGGAAAACTTAAAATTACTTGAAATCATTTAAAATTACTTGAAATCTCTTGAAAATTCTAAAACTCTTTTGAATTCTTTTGAAATCCATTGAAATTCCGGGACGAGTGAAAATTCCTGAAAAATAAAATTCTCAATACTGTAAAATTTTCGAATAAATTACTACCGAAAAATAAGATTCCCAACATTGTAAAATTCCCGACAATATAAAATTCCCGAGATTAGAAAATTCCCCATAGTTTATAAAATTCCCGACACTAGAAAATTCTCGACAGTGGAAAATTCCCGAAAAGTTCTCTAAAAATGTTTGAAAAAAATTTGTAAAAACTCAATAATTAAAAATTTCGGGAATTTTCCACTGTCGTGAATTTTCTAGTGTCAGGAATTTTATATTTTCGGGAATTTTATAATGTCGGAAATTTTATTTTTCGGGAATTTTCTAATGTCGGAAATTTTATATTGTCGGGAATTTTATAATGTCGGAAATTTTATATTGTCGGTAATTTTATAATGTCGGGAATTTTATATTGTCGGGAATTTTATAATGTCGGGAATTTTCTAGTGTTGGGAGATTTTAATTTCGGGAATTTTATAATGTCGGGAATTTTCACTCGACCCGAAATTCCTTAATAGTCATAATAATAATTATTATTATAATGATAATGATAATGATAATGATAATAATAATAATAATAATAATAAGTAATCTAATTATGATAATATAAGTAATTTGAGGAGTTCAACATAATTAAAGTTTACATACTCGAGTGAAACACGAGTGATTAATCGATACTGGCTGTCCCACCCACACGGCTCTTACTACTTAGATAGCCCATACTGCATTTATTCTCTCGAATTCTGAATCCTGTCTGCAATTACTTTTATTTTAAAAACATTTTATACGTCCCAGTAAAAAATATTTTTATCACCTCTGGTTATTTTTATAAATTTTCCTTAGAATTACTTACATAAAATGAAAATAGGGCAAGAATATAGTAAATTAATTTTAATCTCATTAAGAATTTCATTTTTTTTAAATTATTTTTTTAGACTTCTTTTAGTATGATTAAATAATGATCATGAATATGATGACTAGTTCATAGAGTGAAATTTCCAGATAGTAACAAAATGTATGACAAATTTCCCCCCACGAGGACTTGTAACGGTAATATAACCGTTTTGAACATACGATTTAACTCGTCCTTGACTTTAAAAATTTCTAGTCTCAAATCTCTTGATAGTTTTCATTCAATGAGTAAAATTGCAAAGATATTTTTTCTTCCATTATTTAGAAAATAGTGAAGAGTTAAAATTCTTCACAGGGCCACATGATTTGAAAATTGAAAGCATTTACACTTTGATGCTTTGAAAATCGAAAGGACATAAATAAAAATGCTTTCCAACTTTCCAGGTTGAAACCATTTCAACTGGTTAAGTTTGAAGTACCTACAATTTTTCTGGGAAATTTTTCTTTACCACCTTCGCATCTAATACAATTCGTTCACCGTCTGAAATTGTGTCGCAGTAATGATATTGTTTTTACTTATAATATTATCAAATTCCTGAAAAATACTTTAAAAAATCCCATTAAATATCGTTGTAATTAGATAAACAAATGAAGACCTTGAAATTTATGAAACTGCCACAAATAATCATTATTTATTATTATAATAAATAATCACTGATTTAAAGTATGTGTGTGATTTCATTGGAAGCTTAATTCGATATTACGTCCTTGTATGTAAAATGTAGGGCGTGAAGAATATATATATATATGCTTTCGGGCATTAACTTCGAAGAGATGCGACTGGTCCAACGAGTTCTTCAACCAGAAATTCGGATTCTGGGTTAAGCACATACATGTAATATATTATACACATATTGTATATTGTACACACATATTGTGTATAATATACATTATACATAAGTATCATACATCTCCGTACATTGTACGTTCGAGCAAAATTTGTAAATCCTCTCGTCGCTAAATCGCTGCAAATGTATACATATATATATATATATATATATATATATATGTATAGTATGTTTAGTATGCCCCCAAAGTAATGTCACTTGGCCCATTTTAAAGTGGCCTTTGCAACGCCTCTCGTGACTTCAAATTATGTTCTTAACATAGTAACGGAGATCGTCTAGACGCGATATTCCAGCGCGCGTGTCTTATCACCTGAGAACTATATATGACGTGAAGTAGTGACAAGGGTGTAAAAAGTTACCCAATAAGTGGAAAAAGGGATTAGATTGAAATGAAAGAAAACTGATAGAATTTTATTACAAAATTTCTATCCGTTTCTATCATTTTTTTATTATTTTATTATTTTTTGTCTCTCTCTTTCTTTCTGTTTTCTTATTTCAAGTATAAAATTGTTTCGAAGCTTGAAACAGAAAGAATATCTTCCGAGCGACTTTAAGCGAATTACCGTTGCTACAATTACGATTACCGCATTGTTATAAATCCGAGCGAACAGAATTACAGCACATTGTGTACACTTTTTCCCGGATATATCGTTACTCGGATATTATGCGTCTGAGAGAGTAACCGTACGTGGGAGAGTCAACACTTATAGTTCTCAAGTTCATTAGCTACCTATCTGTATAAGCACAAGTGCTATAAGATTCGAAATAACAGTTCGTACCTTATCTCAAAAAACTACTCTCCCAGGTTAATATCTTAATTAGCAACTTGATTGCACTTCATCTTCTTTTTAATATTTTTTTAATTCTCTGCAATTTATGAAAGAAGATTATTTTGAATCTAAAAAAATAAATATACGAGGGGTGACGACTCGTGAAATCAGGTGTACACTTTTGAAATATTTGAAGTCACCTAAAGAAGCTTGAAGTCGTTTGACGTCACTTAAAGTCGTTTAAAGTCACTTAAAGTCATTTAAAATCACTTAAAGTCACTGGAAGTCACTTGAATTCTCCTGCAATCATTTGAAATCTCTTGAAGTCATTGAATTCTTCTGAAATATTTGAACCTGAAGACACTTGAAAGTCTTACAATTATTTCTGTAAAATCATTTATAATAATTTAAAATAATTTGAAATTCCTTGAAAATCAATGAATTCCTTAAAATCACTTAAAATTATATTAAAAGTCTTTTAAAATTTCACAAATGACTTACAAATTATTTAAATTCCCTTGAAATTCTTTGAAATTCCTTAAAATTTTTTAAAATCACTTACAATATTCTTTAAAATTACTAAATTTCTGCAAAATACGTTGAAAAGCTGTAAAATCACTTAAAATCACTTAAAATTTCAAATGCTTTGAAATTCTTTAAAAATCCACGAATTCTTTAAAATCACTGAAAATTATTTTATTTCTTTTAAAATTCCACATTAAAAATCTGTAATAACTTAAAATCTTCGAAATCCCTTGAAATAGCTTACTATCAACTAACATAACTTAAAAACACTTGAAATTTCTTAAAATCCTTTGAATCCCCGTAAACTCCCTTAAAATTTTTTAAAATCACTAAAAATTATTTAATGGCTTCTAGAATTTCACAAAGAACTTAAAAAATACTGAA
Source organism: Synergus itoensis (assembly GCA_904066005.1). Taxonomy (NCBI): domain Eukaryota; kingdom Metazoa; phylum Arthropoda; class Insecta; order Hymenoptera; family Cynipidae; genus Synergus; species Synergus itoensis. The sequence goes on along the minus strand of CAJFCP010000036.1, from coordinate 252,138 downwards.
AATCCTTCAAAATTCTTTGAAATATCATAAAACTGTTTAAAATTACTTAAAATTCTTTAAAATCACTCAAATTCCTTTAAAATCAACCAAAATCACTGAAAATAATTTTAAATTACTTCATGTGAATTTGAATAACTTCAAATGATATTAATTCAGTAAAAACTTTCAGTCAGTGAATTAAGTTCATTCACTCATTGAGCTTTCTCAACTTGTTGACATTTACCGAATTTTTATTGCTTCAATGCACCATAAAAGTTTTATCTCGCTAATTCATGAATCATTTTCCAGCTATTGTTTTGATCCAGAGATTTTTACAATAATCCGCTAAGAATAATGTGTAAAAATTCAATTTTGGAAAATTATTTCGAATACTTGATGCATAAAGAGTATAAAACCAATCAATTAAGTGAATTTTCTGTTATGAATATTTCGATGACTCTTAACAAGTACATCGTTTTTAATTGCAGGATTCGATCGATATCAATAAATTATTTTCAGAATCGATTGCGTTCAGCCAGTATAACTATGAAGACAGAAGAGCTGTAATTGCTAAAATAATCATTCAGTAGCTTTCAGGAATACATATTACGCTGATTTTCAGTATAAAAGAGACACTTTTCCATAAATATCAATATAAGAACACAATTCTATCAATTTTTCAAAAATTGTGTTGATCTAAAAATCTTTCATTTAAATTTTGACATAGAAATACAAATTTTATAATATTATAGTTTTTATGCCTTAGTATAGAAATATTTCTATAAAATGTCCTTATTTATAGGAATTATCCTTGGGAATTATTAAATCATTCATATTTTTACCAGAAATGTGTTTTTTTTTTACAAGTACAAGGTTTTTAGTTCAAGTAAAAGGTTTTTAGTAAAAGTACAAGATTTTTATTGAAAATTGGATCCTACCTGGTTGACGAAGGATCCGTTTTGCGAAGACAAAACTCACAGCACAGTCACTAAGAAAACTCTTCGGACAACCAGCACTTGACCCGTTGTTTAATCGTTTATTATGAACATGTTTATCAGTCTCAAAAAAGTTGAAGGTGACACACAGAAGAGTATGTAGTGTGCAGTTCAGCTCACGCGTTCGTACTGAGCGCCTCTCAGGGAACGGATGTCTTTTATAAGCTCTATCCAACAACCATATTTTTACCATTGCCCATCTCTTCATTTTTTTGTTTTACAGTTTCTGTTATCGCTCATCCAACAAGAGTCGAAGCTCCTTCTCTTCAGTTCAATTCAACTCATTTAACTTCAGTTTCCAACTTCCCTCCCTGTGAAAAAAGATATAGACATCAATTAAGAGGGTGGAAAAGGATAAGAGAGAAAAAGAACAATCAATCCTATCTTAAAAAAGTGGTGTAACGAAATGTCTCGAAAATCTCGCATACATTGTTGTTGCAAACCTGATTGGCTTTTGAATGACTTGAAGTTGAAAGAAGAAAAACAAACTAATGGAATGGAATTTTTGTTTAAAATTTCGGAAATTTTTAATTTTTTCGGAATTTTCGAATTTTAAATTTCGGTTTTACATTATCCCTAGACAGAAATAAATAGAAATTTATTATAAGAACTTTGAATTACATGAAAATACATATTTTACTGTATTTTTCTTTTTAAAAGACTCTTCTATCTTGCTGGATCATAAGAAATAAAAAAATATGTTCTTTTGCATTTAAGAGTAGTAATATCTGCGCCAGAAGTTACGAGTTTCAACAAGAAGCGGCACCGTAAAAGGGTTCGAGGTTGAGGTTCAGGCAATTTTAATGCGCTGTTAATATGCTAATTTCAATAAAAAAGTCCCTTTCACCTTACAGAATTTTCCCTTTAATTTTTGAAGCTCCAGCATAATCTGCAAAGAGTTTTTTATACATATTCATATTTCTGGTATTTTTCTGAAAGATTATCCGGTATTAATATAAATGTAATAAACTCGGTGTTATATAATAATATAATAATAATAATTATTATTATTATAAACTTATCTTTATTCAGAGTTCATGATTCTGAAATAGATTATGGATTTTACCGTTGAATTTAAATGATGTAATCTCGCAGTCATGGAAATCTGCTTACAAAACAGTCAATCTATGAGATATGCACTCGACCGTAAATTGTAAGGTACTCAGGAGAATCGAGTATCAATGACACGGTCAATAAAATCGAATATCGAAGATCCACAATTCCCAGACTTACTCCTGGCGGAAAACCACGTTTCCTTCATCTGTCAATGAGATCCGCGGTCTATGCCAACAAAGAATCAACTCAATGCCGCACCGAGATATGACTACTGTAAACGGGATTTACGATCGACCAAGAGCAATGAATGCAACAATCTCATGAAAAACAATTTTCTACTCGTCCATTTATGTGCAACTACTTTTTATAAACATTCAAATAAAACAATTACTTTCAGTGCTTAAAATATAATAGAAAGAAGGGAATTTTCTTAATTTGAACACTATTAAAAATGTTTGAAAAATTAATATACTTTTAATATACATTTTGGAAAGTCATTTGCATATACCGTAAATTAAATTTAATATATTACCATATGTTTTAGAATTAATATAAAACCATATTAAAATTAATATAGGGTATATTAATATTAATTATAAGATATATTAATATTAATATAAAGTATATTAATTTTAATATGATTGTATATTAATTCTAAAACATAATGGTATATTAAATTTAATTGACGGTATATGCAAATGACTTTACTCACAGTATATTAAATTTTGATCAGTTTTTTTAAACAGTGAAGTGAAAAATGCTCGAAAGTTATAACTCTGATTTTCCAACTCTTGTATGAATTCTAAAATGGTCATAAAATTCTGATAGCTTTCTATAAATTATAATTCTTTAGAGCTTCTTCTTCTACGTACTTTAAGAGTATATTCAAGGGTTTAGGAATTTTTCCCCTGAGCGGAGTTTATCCCTTACGAACTTCCTGAATACGTAAAACGTTACACTCTTATGTTTTATGTTATACTGAAGTTTCAGATGTCTCTTTGAATGATTTTTTTTTCAAATTCAAAAGCCAATCACTCTCTTAATCTAAACCGGTGGAATTTCGCTGATTCAAATTTAGAGAGCAGGTTTTGGAACAAAAATTTATGCCAGATATTAGAGATATTTATTTACATCACTTTTTTTTAGAGAGGAATATTTTAAAAGGATTTTAAATGGTTTGAAATTTTTGAATAATATTATATTAAGAGGATTCTAAGAATCTTAAAAGATTCCAACGAATTTTAAGCGATTTCGAATACTTTTGTGAAATTTCGAGGAATTTCGAAATTTCAAAAGGATTCTTAGAATTTTAAAGGATTTTAAATATTTTCATGGAATTTCTAGTAATTTTAAGAGAATTAAAAAGATTTTAATTATTTTTAAAAGACTTTATGGGCATTTTTAAGGATTTTATGAAATTTTATAAGATTTCTAATAATTTTAAGGGATTTCAAGAGATTTTCCTGATTTTTAGAATATTTTGTAGAATTTTTAAGGATTTCATAGAATTTGATGAAATTTCTAATCATTATTAATGAATTTCAAAAAGCTCCTAGGAATTTTTAAGGATTTTCACGAATTTTTCACGCGGATTTTAAGAGATTTATGATTTTGAAGATTTTCGAGAAATTTTAATGGATTTCAAGAGCTTTTTATAAACTTTAAAATATTTAAAATATTTTATGAAACTTGCAGGATTTTAAAGTTTGTCGGGGAATTTTATTGAAGAATTTCTAAAGATTTTTGTGGTTCTTAAAAGATTTCGTAGAATTAAAAAGGATTTCGAAGGTTGTCGAAAAAATTTTAAGGTATTTCAAGAGATTTTTCATATTTTTAAAAGATTTTGAGGAATTGTAAAGTATTTTAGGGATTTTTATAACATTTTAAATAATTTTAATGGATTTTAAAGGATATAAAGGAATTTTAAATGTTATCGTAGAATTTTAAGGAATTTCAGGAAGTTTCTAGGAATTTTAAGAGATTTTCACGAATTCTAACGGATTTCAAAAGATTTTTGTATGATTTTAAAAATATTTTAGGCTTTAGGGTATTTGGAAGATTTTAAAGTTTGGAGGTGAATTTTATTGAGGGATTTCAAAAGATTTTTATGATTTTTAAAAGATTTTACGTAATTTGTAAGGATTTCATGGAACTTTGTGATATTTCTAATAATTTTAGAGGATTTCAAGAGATTTTTCTGAATTTTAAAACATTTTGTAGAATTTTTATGGATTTCAAGGAATTTTATGAAATTTCGAAAGTCATTCAAAAGCCAATCAGGTTTGCAACAACAATGTATGCGCGATTTTCGAAACATTTCATTAAACCACTTAATTAAGATAAGATCTTTTAAAGATCAGAAAAATCTCTTGAAATCACTTAAAATTATTATAAATCTCATAAAATTCCATAAAATCCCTCGCAATTCTTAGAAATCTTTTAAAATATCTTAAAATTCTTTGAAATTCCAGGACAACGTTTAAAAATTCCTTAAAACCCCGTAAAACTCCTCCAAACCGTAGAAATCGCTTAAATTCGTTGAAATCTTTTTAAATTCTCAGAAACCTCTTAAAATTAGAATTCTTTAGGTAAAAATTACTTAAAAATCGTCAAATTTCCTTAATATTCTTAGAAATCACAATTCGTCAGAATAGACGTCTAAAACTTCATTCCAATTTTTTTAGATAACATTTTGCTTTCCTTCAAATAACGACCTTTAAAATTTCGAACTATTTTTTCGCCGAAATTCATTTTTTTTAAAGTCAACTCTGCTTCTCTTCGCCGGACTGACTTTCTAACGTAACCAAAATGCATTGAATATTTCTTAAATTGTCAATATTCTTACCGATTATCTAATTTCTTCCTCAGACTTTACATTTTATTTTTGTGCAGTTAATGAATTGTACATAAGTTCTGACCCATTTTAAAATAGAAATTATATTCCTTGGTTGGTCTGTGACAATCAACATTCATTTAAAATAGTAACAAGGTTGAAAATAGAATCGTTGCATTTTTATTGAAAATAGAAGCAATCTCCAACCTTCAAAATATGCGAGGTGAAAGAAAAGTGAGTCTATGAGAAAAGAAATTCAACTCAGAATATATATGTTGAAATACAATTAGCAGTAATTTAAAATTAATTTAATTTAATTAACCCTCATAAATTCTTAGTGTCAAATTGATACTATTTTCAACTTTATCGCATAATTATTCTATTTAAATACTTGAAGAAAGTCGCGCTAGTTTTTACGCAAAAATATTCAAATCATCATAAAAAATTTTTCAATATTGAATTCATATTTCCTTATTGATTCCATATGAAATAAATTTAAAGTTGACATAAGAATTCAAATAAATATAAACATATCTCGTATTTATCTAATGTTATCTAGAACGATGGTCCTCTCATCCGAGTGTAACCCAATTAAGCATTGCTTAATTTTTGTGATCGAATGGGAAGCCTTAAACAATTCCACGTGTCCAAGCGGACAATTCTTTATGAATTTACATTAAAATCATTCAGAATCTTTCCAACTCAGCAGTTTTATCGAAATGCATCAAAATCTTTTAAAATACAACAAAATCCTTTAAATTGCATCAAAATCTTCAAAAATGACTTTAAAATGATTCAAAATCCCAAAATTTGCAAGTCGTTTTGAAGAATTCTTATAATTTTTTGCAGGAGAGGATGTCGGAAGTAATCAAAATAATTAACGTGGAAAATGCGCTAGAGGACTTTCGACGAATGTCTGCAGAGGATTCCGCAAATATTCGAATTCCATGGGAAAAATCGAGCGATGTGAAATTCGTCGGGAGTGTGACAGAAATTAATAGAGAGGCGCATTTCGTTACTGGCAGCAAGTACACTGGCACATGGGATGCAACTGGCATGGCAGGAGTTGGCAGATACACCATGCCTCATGGTCAGTGTCACTGATTTTCAGTACGTGAGGCACGTCACGTCCTACACGTTACGTCCTTATACACGTCACGTCGTAACACGTCACATAGTCTGCCGTGTACAATTGCGATCGACTGTCGATTATAAAAGTGGCACGCCTTACGTCCATTCTAAAAAGTTTCATTGAACTTTTCGGTACTCCACTTTTATCACGAAGCGAATCGTCACATGCATTTTTTTCAATGAACTGGTAACCTCCTTTGGGACCTTACCAAATTACGTAACAGCTCAAGGGGGGGTCAAGAGATTCCATTACGATTTGTTATGGAAGGGGGGGGGGGGGGGATTTCAGTCATGTACGTAATTTTTGGAAATTCGCAAATTAAACAAATATTATTCGGTATAGGAAGATTTTTAAGGAAAAATAATTTAAGTATATGTTTGTTCCCAGAGGTTTATATATATGTTTTGTAAATATTGATTTATATTTATGAATTTTTATATATACGTTACAAGGGGAGGGGGGGTCTGAAAGTAGGTTTAAAATGCGTTACGTAATTTAAGTACGGTCCCTTTACAAAAAACAACAGTTCCCGGCTACAATTACAATTAATTTACTAGCTATAATTATAATTATTTATTGCTTCCATTGACTTTAATTAATTTCCACTGATTAATTAATTTCTACTGACTTCACTCTTACCGAAGAGCTGCAAAGATAGAGAAAAAATTTTAAAGAGAGAAAAAATTTGAGTTTGGGTCAGGATTTGAACCCAGGCCGCCGGATCATCAATATTTAGTTCTATTCAGTTCAGTTCCATTTTTCTTCGATTTTAAATTATAAATTTTACAGCAACTTTGTAGATTTAATTGGTCGGATTTTCATCGATTTTTATAGAGTAGTAAGAGCCGAACTGAAGAGTGTAATAAACATTAGGTTGAAGTTTGAGACGTCCAGTCTGACGATTTTTTATTTTTAAATTTATTAGAATGAAAATATATATTATAAAAAAAAAGTTTCCAAAACACACGATTTTTATTTATTTACTGGCAGAAATTTCTACCCGGCGTTGTCCAGAATTTTGAGAGATTTCATAGAAGTTAAAAAATTTTAAAGATACTTTAAAGGATTGCAAAAGATTTTAAGTGATTCTAAGAAATTTCGAAGAATTTTAAGAAATTTACAGTGATTTGAGGGAATTCCAAAGGATGCTAAGAGATTTTGATTGATTTCGGGGATTTAAAGGGATTTTTAAAAAAGTTTAAAGATCTGAAAAGTTTACATTTGAAAAATATTTTTTTCAGAGATGTCACAAGATTTCAAGAACTTTAACTGATTTTCACAAATTTAAAGGAATTGGAAGAGATTTCAAGATATTTCAAGAGATTTTAATAAACTCCCAGGGATTTTGATATATTTTAAACGATTTTAAGGGATGAAGGGATTTTAAAGGGTTTCATTTGATTTCATTAGAACTAATTCCTCTTGAAATTTTTCAAAATCATTTTAAATGTCTTGAAATCTGTTGAAAATCCTTAAACTCTTTTGAAATTCCTTGAAATTTAGTACAAACACTTGAAATATCTTGAAATCGTTGAAAATATTTAAAAATCCTTTGGAGTTTATTATGTGGAAAATAAAATTCAGATGCAGCGGTTATGGAATGGAATTTTTTCATTTAGCATTCAGGGAACGAATAAAAATCTGTAAGGGATAAAAATCTGCAAGGGATTGAGAAACAAAGTGCTCGTCCATTAGGAAAGACTATTCAGTCATTAATTAGCCTACTAGCGACGGGAATAAGGAGACCATGTACGTTCGTAAATATAAATGCACGAAGCTTGCATTTTGCATGCATCTCCACTAACTACTCGTGTTATGTATACCATACTTCGTACATGTTTTAATAATGAAGCGCATTCTCTAAAGTGGCGTCTACTTCAAAGTATACTAAAGTATGCTCTCCTAGACTCGGAAAAAAGTTATAATGAACAACAAAAATATAATGAATTCGTTTTTTATGTTCAAAATTGGACAAATGCAATTTGCGAGCGCTCATTTATTTATTTATTTTTTTTTTTCGACTAAAAGTTTTTTTCAACTGAAAAGGCGATTGAAATTCTTTGAAAAAGCTTCCTGAAAATTTGGATTGCTAAACGGGACGTGTTTTGTGACTCAAATTTCAAACTACATGTAGCTTCGTACTCAGCATCGAAATGAATTCTTGCCTCGAATATCGATCGCCTTTCTTATGGGGGATTTTAATTATTTATGTATTGTCAAAAGGTCATGAGAACCAAATAGTTACTTTATATTTTACTTTGTTTCTGTTCTATTTCACATGTTCTGTAATAAGATGATTATATAAAATGGATAAAATGATAACTCCTTGAAAAATCATAAAATATCATCAGGTGTAATTTTTGAGGGTGAATTTCGCGACGGCGTTTTTCATGGTCGCGGAACATTGGAATGGCCGCAAAAGCAACGGATCGACGGAGTCTGGCTTCGCGGTAAATTGCAGGAAAAACGATACACGTTCAGCGATGGATTGGTCTTCCAAGAAAAGGACTGGGATTATTGTCGGTTCCCCGACCGACGGTCAGTGACTTAGAAATATTATAAAGCTATCAAATCTTTCATTATCAACTACAAAAAACAACTACAAATGTACCAAAATTTACAATATGGGGTTGAAGTCTGAGAAGTTTAGTCTGACGATTTTTTTTACATTGATTGGATGGAATAAAAATTAAAGAAAAATTTCCAATGTTCCATAAACAAAAAATTTTGATTTATGTACTATTTATTTATTTATTTATTTATTTATTTATGACGGATGAAATCCTTTAAGATGTCTTGAGATACTGTGAAATCTATAGAAATATTTGGAAAATCCTTTTCATAAACTCTTGAAAATCCTTAAATTGTTTTTTGAACATTTTGAAAAATTCTTTGAAGTATTTTAAAATCTCTTGAAATCCCATAAAGTACGTATCTTGAAATTCCCTAAAATTCCAATAGAATGTCTTGAAATTCCTTAAAGACATTTGAAATATCTTAAAATCCTGAGCAACACCGGGTAAATTTCTGCTACTTTATAAATAAGAATAAAATTGTTTTGGGAATTTTTTTTTATATTCTTGGTCCAATAAATGTAAAAAAAAAATAATAATACATAAAAAAAATAATTTACTGTTTCTCTTGAAAATATTAATGTTTGCATGGATCCAAATAAATGTTAAATATTGCAGAAATCAATTTTGATTTGCGAAAAAATCTCTAATGAATTATCTATCTTATAAAGATAAGTAAATTCGAAAGTTAGGGGAAAATGCTTTCGCTAGTGGTGACCCTTGATTGCAAAAATTACAGCAATTTCTCTAGCTCACGAAGACATAACATGGACGTCAAAGCAACTCTCTTTCACCCCGTGAGTTATACGGGATTGTCATTAAAATATAATCAATTATAGCTGAAACACAACATTTTAGATTCCACTTAATAACTTGTTTGTTTTGTAGATTTTTCTCATTTCTGCCGCATAATTATTCAACAATTAGCGAAAATTTACCTGGCGTTGCCGGACAGTATATAGCAACATTTTAAAAATTTCGAATCTTTTAAAATACACAAATTTTAGAATAATTTTGATAAAACATTTTTTGATAAAACTGTTGAAATTGAAATACATTTTCAACGTTTTCGAACTGAATAATGTTTACAAAAAAAAATATTTTTTTTAAATGATAAAAATGTTTCAAAATGTTTCAAGATTTCAAAATTTCTTTTCATAATTTGAAAAAGAGGTTTGAAAAGAAATTATAAACAAAAATTCTGGAGAAATTTTAAACATTTTTTTTATTTCCAGAAATTTAAATTTAGGGGAATTTAAATTTTCGGGAATTTAAAAATTCGAGTATTTTATATTCAGGGGAAATTTAAATTTCGAATATTTACATTTTTCAGAAATTTGAATTTTCCTGAATTATTTTTTCCGTATTTTTCCAAATTCGGAATTTTCGTTTTTTGACAAAAAGTTGGCCCATTTTTGCCGAGTAGATAAATAGATATCATTCTAGAATTTTTTTTAGATAAGGTTCTAATTCAAGTAATACATATTAATTAGATTTGCTCAGTGTATAAAAGAAGGATTAAATCCTGCTGGAAGGACTTTGAAAACTGCTAAGCAACCAAGTCCAGTGATACCACCTTCGTGTTATGATACTGGTGATGGAATCTTCAATCCAAATACATTGAGTGTCTCATCCTATAAATTACCCCATAAAGTAGGCAAAAAGTCCCGTTCAGAGTTATGTTTTTCATTTTAAATAATATTTTTATTTATCTAAAAGCTAAGTTAATTTAATACTGTGCCAAAAAAAAGATAATACTTTTACTTAATAATATAATAGGTGATAAGAAACACGACAAAAGAAGAGGCCAAGTGGATAATAAAAAATTGTCGTAAAGATTCAATTGCACCTGTTGGATACCAACCCTTGTTAAATGAAAATTGGTCAACTGATCCACCAAATCTTCCCTACTGCTTGCCGATGTCTAGCGATTCTCCCCAATCTTGGTGGAAAAGGTTGATAACATAACTCTATTTTTAATTTTAATTTTCTCTTCGTATTGCTCATTACAGAAAGTTTTATAGAAAATTTAATTTTTCTTGTAAACGCTTTAAAAATCAGATTAACCACCTTTGAAAGAGATGTGGAAGTAAAGGTAGATAATGAGGAACCTGTTCTCGGAGGGGAGGATATCAGGTGAGAAACCTTTCATGAATGTCGTTCTCCTTTTTGTTTTACTTATTTCATCGTTTTAAAGAGAGATTTAGCACTCGCACTAAATCAGTTTTCTAAAATCTTTTACTCTCACTTTTCTGCATTCATTTAGTCAATAATAACACAGGTCCACAAAAAAAAAGTTATCTGAGCTTTTGATAAAAAAACCATGTTTTTGGCGTTTATCTCGGAAACAATCAGGGAAACCTCCTAATTTTATTGCAAATTCGGATTCAGCGTCGAAAAATACACAGAAATAATAGACCTGTCTCATCAAAAGAACAAACAATTCCTATTCAAAGTCGCAGTTCTTTGCAATTTCATCATAGCTAAGGGCCTTCATGTATTTAAAGCTCACCACGAGTCAAATCTTCGAGCAAAAAAAAATTGAAAAATGGTTTCCGATGTATTTTTATTCGTAGAATTCGAATCTGGGTCCAAATTAACAATTTTGTTGGTCGTTTTTTTACATAACTTCAAAAAACCATAAAAAACCATGAAAAAAGCATATTTTTTGCGTTTATCTCGCAAACGATCCAGGAAACACCCTAATTTTATTGCAAATTCGGATTCAGCGTCGAAAAATACATAAAAGTAAGCCTGTCTCATCAAAAGTTCAGGTAAATTTTTTTTTGTGGGCCTGTGTAATTAGTCCCATATCTCAAAATAAAAATCAAATCTCAGTTCAAGAAGAAACAGATAAAATACAGAAACAGATAAATATATAGTTTTAATATAAATATAATTTCTTATTACAATGCAAAAAAAATTATTTCAAATTTTTAGCCACGATCTGTGTAATTGTGATGAATTCGGTTCTTCAGAAGAATCTTTTTATTCAACGTCATCTGAAGATCATTGTATTTGTTTGAAAGACAAAACATACGAGACTAGTATTCAAGAAGAAGAATATACAGCTTTGTGAGTGATTCAGTTTATTTACTTTAAAAAAAATCCATTTAGATTTTTGTAAAATTTACCGTTTTTAAAACAGTCGAGAAATTGTTTGCGATCAACTGGACAAATACAACAATTTTGATTTGACAAATACAGTTTGTATACCACCTCAGACTCGAAAAGCTTCATCTGCGGATTTTATAGAAATTAAATCTCGGAAATCATGGGAAGACGATTTTTCTGAAGAAAAAATTGAAGATAATGTATCATATTTAAGTGATGAGAAAGAAAAGAGGGAAATTGAGAATCAGAAGTTACTTGATGAGGCAGCAATAAAAGATTCAAGTCTAGATGAAAATAAACTAGACATGGAAGATGACGAGAGAATGAAAGAAGAAGAAATAGAGGAAACAGAGGAAGCTGAGGAAGAACTTGAGATAATGATGAAGTCGAGGTATGAGAAGATATTACGATTCTCAAGTAAACAGGAAATGGATAGAAAAAATAGAATAGAAGGTAGCACAGATAACCAAGAAGGTATTTTTATATTCTGACATTTTTTTAAAGTATATATTCAATTCTATGGTTTTTTATTTTTTGAATTAGGAGAAGAATTGAAAAAAGAAGATTTAGATAAAAGAAAGGAAGACGATAGATTAGATGCGACTGAAGAAATTGAAGATAAAGATCTTAATATAAAAGGTGGAAGAGATAAGTTAAAAGGTAAAATGGACCATTTAGAAGAGTTTAAAGAAAGTGAAGATATGGATGCAACTGAAGAAATTGGAGAGGCTGGAAAAGATCAATTAAAAATTGACTTAGAGAAGAAAAAATTGAACGATTCAAGAGAAGAGAAATTGAAGTCGGAAACTGATAATTTGGAAACATTAGCAGAAAAAGAAGATACAGATGTTACTAACAAAATTGAAAAAGATAAAACGGAAGATCGTTTGGTGGAAAAAGAGGTGGTAAAAGATTTAAAGGATAAAGAAGATAAAACTGAGTATACAGAGGAATTTAAAGAAAGTGAAGATATGGATGCTACTGAAGAAATTGGAGAGGCTGGAAAAAATCAATTAAAAATTGACTTAGAGAAGAAAAAATTGAACGACTCAAGAGAAGATAAATTGAAGTCGGTAACTGATAATTTGGAAACATTAGCAGAAAGTGAAGATACAGATGTTACTAATAAAATTGAAGAAGAATTGAAATTTCAGAAGGAAGAATTTTCAGAAAAATTACAAAAAAGAGATAGAAAAGAAAAAACAAAAACTGAAAATTTGGAGGCAACTGAAGAAGTAATAAATTTAACTGAAGAAGCTAGAGAAGATAAATCTAAAGCTTATTTGACAGAAGAAAAAAAACTGAAAGGTCAAAATGGTAAAGAAGATCAAGCAAAAGCTGATAATTTGGAAAAATTTAGACAAACTGAAAATGGAGATTCAACTGAAGAAGTGAAAGAAGATAAATTAAGACTATCGGATTCATCAGTAAAACGAAAAATAAAAAATGCAGCGAGTGAAAAATCTTCAAAGGATGAATTGAAATCTTCCGAAGAAGAAAAGGGTAAAATTAAAAATAAATTGATGACGCAGGATTTGTTAAAAGGAAAATCAAATGATGAAGAAATATTATTAAAATCTTTACAAAAAGATCAGGTATTACATTTATTATTAACAGAGTATAATTAATTGTTCACTCTCCGAGCGAAAGATCGTTTTAAAAAAATTTTTAATTTTCAGAAACTTTTGCAAATAAGATCAAGTCCACAATTGCAGGATAAAAAAAATAAATCAGAGAAGGTAAAAATAATAATCGTTTTTCTTTAGAATAGAATTTAAATATAATTAATTATATATTTATTATTTTTTGAAGGAAGGAGTTTTTCGTTTCTCGACGACTTTTGATGCACCAAGAGCGAAACTTGAATTCGTCAGAAAACCTTGTCGTCCTAAAATTTGTTCAAAAGATGCCCCGAAAGGATGTGCTCAAGTTTCTGAAAAGGATCTAACTTTTTCTTGCAAATCAAGAAAAGCCATTGAAATGGTACACCTGCGAGTTGCAAATAAACGATGCCACGAATAAATTGTAATATACAGAGAATAAATTTTAATTTATAAATTTATAAAAGTATGATTTATCTATTTAAAAAAACTTATTGTAAAATAATTTTTCACAGAAAAGAGAAAATAAATTAAAAAAGATTATTTAAAAAGATTTTCTTTAATCGTTTTATTTTTTCTGCTTTTTTTTCTTAATAGGAAAAACAAAAGAATGCTAATTGGTAATGCGGATCTGTTATAGCCTTCACGCGTAAACAGGCTTCGTTTTTTTTTTCATCGTCCATTCCAAAGGAGGAGGTTTAAGGAAATAGAGGCCGGACCCTTTGAATCTTTACTTTTTGACCAGTTTCTACTCGAGTTATCAAATATGGTAAGTGTACTCGAAAAATAGATTAGCCTTCAACTTTATTTCATTCCCTATCTTTGAGAATTTAAATATCAACTTCATAAATTGTGATATTCATTATTTTTTAGCTAACATTATATTTGATATCTTTTAATCTGTTAATATATATTTTAAGCTAATATATATTTCAAATAAATTATTTTAATAGAAATATAAAAGTAATCCAAAAATTCTTCTTGTAATTACTGAAATATATTTCTGAATCTAAATGACATTTTATAATTGAATATAATTTGTAGATTGTCAACTCTTTTTGATATTTCTGTTATCTTTCGCAAACTTCTAATATTTCCTTTTTTTACGAAATAATTAATAAAATTTGGAAATAATTTATAGCGCGAGTGTCTATCAGTGCATGTGGGCCAGGGTGGCGTTCAAATTGGAAATGCCTGCTGGGAATTGTATTGTCTGGAACATGGAATCCAACCTGATGGACAGATGCCCTCTGATAAAACCGTGGGTGGTGGCGATGACAGTTTTAATACGTTTTTTAGCGAAACGGGAGCCGGAAAACATGTGCCAAGGGCAGTTTTCATGGATTTAGAACCAACAGTAGTCGGTTAGAACCAAGAAAATATAATAAAAGTTTTTCTTGAATAAAAAAATTAAAAACTTAAAATTAAAATTAAAATTAAAAAAACTATATTAATTGATATAATAAATAATATAGAAAGCAAAGAAGGAAATTCAAAAAACAAATTAAAATCACATAAACTAAAATTACAGAACTTCCATGATTGTATAATAATAACCGAATAATAAAACTACAGTTATCTTGTACCAATTCTAATTTCAGGTAATTGGTGTAGCTTCTTTTTCATAAAATAGACGTTGCTGGTAAATTTACTTTTCGGATCTTCACTTCCTGTTTAAACACCTAATTTCACGCAACTACGAGCCAGACTCTGACCTATTCGATTCAGTCAATTTTTTATTGCTTCTAAACTAAAAAAATAGATCAACCAGTCATATGATTTTAATGATTTCAAGAGATTTCTAAAGATTTCAAGAGATTTTCGATAATTTAAAAAGATTTTAAGAGATATTGAAGTTCCTCGTGGAATTTTGAAATATTTCAAGAGGTTTTTCAAAGATTTTGTGGAATTTTGAAGAATTGTAGGAAATTTTTAGAGATTTTTAGGAATTTTAAAAGATTTTGAAGTTTCTTGAGGAATTTCAAGAAATTTCAATGAATTTCAAGAGATTTCCAAGTTTATCGTAAGTTTGAGAGATTTTTATTCAGTTTTAAGTGTTGTGAAGTGATTTTCAATTTCAAACGATTCTAAGTGATATACGAAATTTTGAAAAAAGTTCAATAGTATTTTTACTGAAAATTTGTTCGCGTTTTTAATACTTTTCTTGTGGCCACCCTGATATAAAATAATAATATAATGATAAAATAATATAATAATATAATAAATAAGAAAGAAATTTATTTGCTAAAAACGAATTTCAAGGTGAAAAATTATGATTCTAGATGAAGTAAGGACAGGAACCTACAGACAATTGTTCCACCCGGAACAGTTGATCACAGGAAAGGAAGACGCAGCGAACAATTACGCCCGGGGTCACTACACAGTTGGCAAGGAAATCGTGGATTTGGTTCTAGACCGAATCCGAAAATTAGCAGACCAATGCACGGGACTTCAAGGTTTTTTAATTTTCCATGCTTTCGGTGGTGGTACTGGTTCCGGATTCACGAGCCTCTTGATGGAACGCCTCTCAGTTGACTATGGTAAAAAATCCAAGCTAGAGTTTGCCATCTACCCATCACCACAAATCTGCACTGCAATTGTCGAACCCTACAACTCCCTCCTGACGACCCATACGACCTTGGAACACTCGGATGCTGCCTTCATGGTAGACAATGAAGCTATTTACGACATCTGCAGACGTAATTTGGATATTGAGAGGCCAACCTACACCAATCTTAATAGATTGATAGGCCAAATTGTGTCTTCGATAACAGCTTCTTTGAGGTTTGATGGTGCCTTGAATGTGGATCTCACGGAGTTCCAGACCAACTTGGTACCATATCCTAGGATTCATTTCCCACTGGCTACATACGCTCCAGTTATTTCAGCTGAAAAGGCTTATCATGAACAACTGACTGTGGCTGAACTCACCAATGCTTGTTTTGAACCAGCTAATCAGATGGTCAAGTGTGACCCTCGTCGTGGAAAGTACATGGCTTGTTGCATGTTGTACCGAGGGGATGTTGTACCTAAGGATGTTAATGCCTCTATTGCGACAATCAAGACCAAACGCACGATTCAGTTTGTTGATTGGTGTCCCACAGGCTTCAAGGTACTTGAACTCTTCTTATCTTTAAAGATAAGAAATTCTTCCTGGTTCTTCTTTAAAGAAGACTTTAACATTTGTTAGGAAAAAATATTTTTGCAATTTTTAGATATGAAATTCTTAAAGGTTTTATTTGGCGAAAGTTTTCGGATTGAAATTCATTCCGAACCAATTCGAAATTTGCCGAATTAGTGCGGAATTTGTGTCTGAAATAAATATAATTATAATTATAATTTTGAACGAAGCCAAAAAAAATTATTAATCTTTTTAATTTTTTTTTAATCTGGCATTAATCCTAAATTCAATCTGAAGCTTACCTTTCAGTCCTTTTTAATCCGTGGCTGCTAATCTTGATGAATTCGAAATCAATCTTTAGAAACTTTTGAATCCGTGCTTTTAATTCGTGCTTCCAATCCGAATGAATCCGAATGAAACCGAGCCTCATTTAGACATATTTTTTAATCATTTTGAATTCTTTTCAATCCGTAAAAGGAAAATATTCAATTTTAAAGTTAGATTTTGAATTCTTCGTTTTATGCAAAAAATATCGAAATTAAATATTTTTTCGCTCTGTATGCAGTCTTATAATTGAAAAAAGATTAGCACTACAGAGCGAAATAGTACATTTCGTTACTAGTGCGGGATTGTGATTTTAGCCTTGTGTGAATGTTTGGATTAAATTTTAATTAAAAGTTTGGATTAATTTTTAATGGGCCTCGGATTAATTCAAATTGAAAACTTCCTTCAGATTAGATCGGAATAAAACTATTTGCTTCAGATCCAAATTCCGGAATGATTAGTAAAATTTCGGATTCGTTCGGAATAAATTTCAATACGAAACTTTAGCCAGAAATATATTTTTAAAATGACTTATTTATTTTTTGTTCCAGGTCGGAATTAATTATCAGCCCCCGACGGTGGTACCAGGTGGTGACCTTGCAAAGGTCCAACGTGCAATATGCATGTTAGCGAATACCACAGCCATCGCCGAAGCCTGGAGTCGTCTGAATCACAAATTTGATGTGATGTACTCGAAACGTGCTTTCGTTCATTGGTATGTTGGTGAAGGTATGGAAGAAGGTGAATTTTCCGAAGCTAGAGAAGATCTCGCGGCTTTGGAAAAGGATTACGAAGAAGTAGGTCTCGACTCGGTCGAAGGTGAAGGCGAAGGAGGAGAAGAATATTAATCTTGCAAATTTTCAATTTCACTTGATCATTTTCAATTCCGAAAACGCAAGACAGCGTGGCTTAAGGTAATTGAACCGTTTTTGTTAATTAAAAAAATCGTTTCACAACTTCCAACGATTTTACTCTTGGTATTTAGTTCGAGCTTCTGATTCACTTCTTAGGCAGAATTTCAAATTTGGACTGTCTCTAGAATTCAATTTTTGTCCAACTTAGTGCTTAGGATCTGATGTAGAACGGCTACGAATTTTATTAGATGTACTGTGCTGTATCTTTCCAAAAATAAAAATACTTGCAATTCAATTTTTTAATTTATTTCTCATTCATTTCTGGATAATATCATCAGATCAGAGACTGATAATATAATACAGAGTATTAATCTCGCTTCCAAATTACAATTATCACGTTTTTAACTTCCTCTTAAGGACGTTGGACCCAAGTGTTAAGCTCAAAATTCCATTCTCCATTTTACTCAACGAAAATTATTGATAAATATTTTTTCGCTCTGTAGCGATAATCTTTTTTCAAATATAAGACTGCATACAGAGCGAAAAAATATTTAGTTTCGATACTTTTTGCATAAAACGAAGAATTCAAAATGTTACTTCAAAATTGAATATTTTCATTTTACTTAAAAAATATTTGAATTAGATATTTTCTCGCTCTGTACGCATAATTCTGGTTAAAAATTGATTAATTCTACAGAGGGAAAAAATTCCAAATTTAATATTTGTTGAGTAAAATGAAGAAATCGAATTTTTAGATTAGAACTTGGTTCGAACACCTGTAATGTCGAGGATATTGGGCTAGGATATCGTACAGGGTGCGAACA
>CAJFCP010000036.1:146042-228732 GCA_904066005.1 Synergus itoensis | reverse complement strand
TAATTACCGCAATCACACACACACCTGCATGCTTCTTATCCGTTACACACCCTTAAATATATTCATCTGCAGTTTTAATCCTCTATTATTATTAATTTTTATGTTGATTATACTTTTTGTTATTGGAGAGATTACTCTTATATTCTTATATTTTCAACTCTGGGATATGTCGTACGATCAAATCATAAAGAAGACTCATTTTCATAAAGGGCACTTCGCCTTCATCATTCGTGAAACATGATCTCATAGAGTATCCAACCAATTTTCCATTCAGAATTGCAATACTCTTTCTTTTAATATTACAAGACTTGTCAGATTGAGTGCAAAACAACTGGTATTTTGTCATTTGACTTGGAAGCAAATGATAAGAATTATCCAGCCTTGATCCGCAACCTGCATGATCCATTATTTTTGCTGAAGAAATTGTGGTGAATTTCTGTAATAAATGAAAAAAGAACTCTTTAATATTTGCAATCATGCCAATAATTATAAGAAAAGGTTTTATATAAATGAAAATTACACTCGGATTTGCAGTTTCGCCTGCAAAAAGAAAATTTTTCGTTAACCGGATGATTTTCACCACTGAGTCTGTTGTCAGTTCGTCGCCTCGCCAATTAATCGCAATTGATTTTTCGACATCACCAAATATCATAGGATGCTTCAGCTGGGAAATAGATTAATTTATTAATTATTTCTATTTTTTTTATGATGTATATGTTTTAATTCAAGCGGGGGTGTAAGTTACCTTGATTAGCGAAAATCTCAATAATAGTAAGTCTGAGTCCTCTTCCTCACTATAATCATCATCGTCGGTATTCGTTCTATTGGGTACAGTAATAAATTCTATTTCATGATTATAAGGATTAGAATTAGAACTTAAAATGTCTGCAACTGTCTGAACTGTTATGTTCAGTGACCTATAAAAAAAATAATTTCATTTTAAATTATTATTAATTAAGGGCATTGGACCCAAGTGTTAAGCTCCAAATTCCATTCTCCATTTTACTCAATGAAAATTATAGATAAATGTTTTTTCGCTCTGTAGCGCTAATCTTTTTTCAAATATAAGACTGCATACAGAGCGAAAAAATATTTAGTTTCGACATTTTTTGCATAAAACGAAGAATTAAAAATCTAACTTTAAAATTAAATATTTGCATTTTATTTTAAAAAATTTTTGAATCAGATACTTTCTCGCTCTGTACGCATAATTCTGATTAAAAATTGATTAATTCTACAAAGGGAAAAAATTCCAAATTTAATATTTGTTGAGTAAAATGAAGAAATCGAATTTTTAGATTGGAACTTGGCTTCAACAATTGTACAATTTAAAATGAAAGTTTCAATAGCTGTTATATTTTAAATTTATATTTTACATCTGATTTTCGCAAAACGACATAATTAACATAATTAAATGACATAAAAATTTTTTGTAGGCATTGGAAATGACTTACCTATCATTATCAAATAGAATGTAATCGTGGGGGCTAAGTAGCCAAAATCTTGTGAGTATAGGTGTCAACCACACAATTCGATAGCCACTTTTGCCAGTTATTATTGTTACAGCCTAGAATTACAATAATTAATTATTATTTTTTGTTTATTAAGGACATGCGTGGGAGAAGTATTTTTATCCATATGTATTTCACCTATTTCCTAGTAAATAAATAAATAAAATACATTTTGAGCAGAAGACAACGATGGGTGAATCGTTTACTGTCTTCTATGCAAAATTATATTTGTTTATTTATAGTTTATGTAACATTATTTAATTTACCAAAGAGGACAACTCTTCTGGGATTAGGTGATTTTCTAGGACAGATCTTTCCTTAAATCTTGGAAGTGCAAAAGCACCAATGGCCAGGATGAATAGAATTATGAGCTTCATTTTCGCACACTGAATAAACTTTTGCAATAAAGTTATATTTATATGCAGTAATAACGTGATTATTTTGAAAACGGAAAATCTTATCAAATTAGGAAGTACAATTTCCACAAGGAAATGCATAATTATTATCTTAAAAATTGATATTAGAATAGAGAAAATATTTTATCTGTAATAAAGTCGCAGAAATAATAATAATTGCAATTGTGAATTCTGTTGAAAATTGAATATTGTACTTTATAGCAATTTAAATTGCTACAATTGAAAACTTTGTAGTTTTAAATCTTAAAATTATAGAAATAGAGAAAAATAATAATACATGAGTAATAAACAAACAGTTTTTTATGTAAACAGTCTTTTAATTTCTTATTTGGCTCAGCCAAGGAAATTGGTTTTTGCTTATTTCCAAAGTGAATAGGATTCTTCAGCTAAAAAAAATAGAATTAGAAAATTTCTCCTTTCAAAAATTATAAATAGTACTTACAATATTTTTTTACAATTTTTATGTTAATCTATCCATCCATATCTATACATCCTTATCAGATTTATCTCACTTTCAAATATGTATTTATGCAGACATAAAATTCTTAATGTACTTCAGAGAAATTTACTCTATTTTCAAAAGTTTTTCTTCTTAAGTTCTGGCACCTGTTCCAGAATCCAATTATAATAGTAATTTATATTATTAAATAATATTGGGTATCCTCCACAAGGGATGAGTCCAAACCATGAGAATCCTACTAATTTTCCATTTAAAACTGCAGGACTCCCAAAATCAGGAAGGCAAGGACTATTTACAGCTTCAGTACAAAACATCTTGTTATCCGAAGCTTTAATTTTTTCATCATCCTCATAATCAGTGTTGTTCTTATAATAAGAATCCAGTCGTGAATTGCACTTTTCGCTACTCATTACTTCCAATGAAGAAAGTTTTAAAGGCTTCTGTAAATTAAATTCAATAATTAAATTAAAATTATTTCTAGCGTAGTGTTATAAAATTATGATATCTTAAAATTACGATAAAATCTTGCCTTTTTTTCAGAGGAGCGATCAGAAAAGTAGACGTCGGTGTAATGAAAAACCTTAACTTTGTCACCAGCTTTTAATTTCTTATTTGGCTCAGCCAAGGAAATTGGTTTTTGCTTATTTCCAAAGTGAATAGGATTCTTCAGCTAAAAAAAATAGAATTAGAAAATTTCTCCTTTCAAAAATTATAAATAGTACTTGCAATATTTTTTTACAATGCATAAAAAGTTTTATTCGTACCTTAATAAGTGCTACTTGTGAATAATTTGCGGCCATTTTTCCAGTCGATTCTTGTGAGATAATAAAATCTACTTTATGTTCCTGGCCACTAGAATTCAACACATCTACACCTGTCCAAACTGAAACATTACTTCCCGGGGACCTGTATAAAAATATGTTAAAAATATTGTTAATAATTAATTATAAATGAAATAAAAAATTTAATTAATGCAAAATTTCATACGTTAAGTAACCGTTTATAGAAAGAAGCCAGTATTCCGAAAGTATGCTCGCCAAGTACCAAGTTTTTCTTTCATTATTTTCTAATACTACGGCCTGAAATTTCAGTACTAATTATAATTAAAATTGTATATAGAGTTTCTCGGATAAATTATGTAAAATTTTACAGCACTATTTAACGTACTACAAAGGGCGCAGCTTCTGCTTTTATCGCATTTTCTTTCAAGTTTCCTTTTTCAACTGAAACTCCACCTGCACAAGAATATATTTTTTTCCGATAAAATGTTTTTTGTTTTTTTTTTTTTTCTCAAATTACGAAATTTATCTAGTAATTAATTTAGTGATTAATAAATACTAACTTGAATTTTCAAAAAGACCAACAGCGAGGACGAAAAAAATGTATTGTAGCTTATTCATGTTCAAAGAGCAACTGTAACTTTTAGAGCGTGCGTCGATATTTATACGTATTGTTTTTTTTTTTTTCTACTTAGAGTGAAATCGGAAAAGAGAGGAACTCCCTCGTAGAAATTATTTCCATAAATCTGGAAACGATCGTAAAGTGGAAAATTACGCTAAAGTTTTATTGTTCATAGAATAATAACCTTTTCCTCACGAATATATTACAGAAAAGTGTTTCTCAGAATCAAAGATAACTTCAGATTAAGATTTCTTTAAACAAAGAGGTCAAAGAAATAATTTCTTTATATTAAGGAAAATTTCTCTCAAAACAGTGATGTAAATAAATATCATGTTTGCTTTTGTAAGAAATAAAAAAAATTACTTCCAATTGTTAGAAGTAATTTAAAATTCTGAAAAACGAAAAAAAAAGTTAAAAAGTCAATTTTAGAATATCGAAAAAATTTAATTTCTCTTACCCTTTTTTATTTCGACAAAAGATAATACATTTAACTATTTCTACGTGAGTATTAAAATTGTACACAAAAGCGTTAGTAAAAAATATAATATCTCGAAAAGAATTAAATCAAAACTCAATTACAGTGACAATCAAAATCAAACATGATTAAAAAACAATATTTTAAGCAAATTAATTGAAAACAAAAACTATTTCAAATGCAGTTCCTTTTTTTCGAATACAGACGAGGAAACGTCCGATTTTTGAGTCACATTAAAAACCACCGACACCTTCTTTGGTATACATTCTGTAGTCTTGCAAGCTACGATATCTAAATTAATCAAAATCTGGTGTTTTCCCTCTCCTTTTGGAATCTTCACAGTCGAAGGAGTCTTAATATCGCCGGTTAAAGTCGATGCATTCCAGGAAGAAGGTAAAATCAGAGACCATCTTTGAGGCGCCTCGGAATTTAATTTCAAATCAGATTCGAAAATCGGTATGAGTGAGATACTCAATTCTCCTCCGTCTGTACTGATTGCTGTATTGAAGTCGAATTTGTAATTTGTTTTGCTCTTCTCCTCTGGCAAAACAATATATATCTGAGAAAGAATGAGATATTTATTCTATTTGTAGAGAAAATTAATTTTTATCTGCTCATCAAATATCAATCGACGTTGCAGATTCTTTAGGAATTTTTTATTAAACCTTCACGGAGAGAAATAATCAATTCTTCCGATTTTTTCCATGTACAGAGAACACGTAGTTTCTCTCCGTGTTGCAGTTTTTTCAATAAACTTACCTCGTGTATTTTCTGAGTTTCGATATCAACAGCTTTAATCGAATGATTGTTGGTATCAGCAATGTAAAGCGTTTCATTCTTAGGACTCAGTGCTAATCCACTCGGTTCGTTGAACTGTAAACAAATTAAAATTGTAAAATCAATTCTAGAAATCTTGGAAATAGAGTTAAAAATTTATCGTTAAATACCTTATGATCGCTGGTGGGTTTTTCTCCGCCATATAAAGTTGTACAATTTCCAGCAGGATCCACTTTTTTGATTTTGTGATTATAAGTATCAGCTATGTAGACCAATTTTCTAGAAGAATCCCAAACAACCCCTAGTGGATGTTGAAGTTTTGCTGAGTACTGAACTCCATCGATGTCTCCGAAGCAATGTAAATTCTATTTATCGGGAAATAATTTCTTAAGTTATAATAATAAATTGTTGCTTATACATATTTACTTTTAATATTAAAAAAAATACCGATGGATTTTTATCAGCTCCACAAATTGCAGAGACTTTTCCATCCTCGAGATGAACTCTTCTAATCGTACTGCTTTCGCTATCAGCAAAAAAAACTGACTTCAGTTCTTGGGAAACAGCAAGACCTGAAGGTTGAGCCAAATTTGCTGCATGAGGATACGCATTGTTTCTATTTTCTTCTTTTCCACTTCCAACAATCGCTGCACAAGTTCCAGCTTTGTACTGCCTATTTAAAAACGATTGTTTATTAATATTTCATTTTGGACTTGCCAATGAAATATAAAATTGTATACTTTTTTTTCCACCAAGTGGTCTCTTCCAAAAAGAGAGCCCAGATTTGATGAATACCAGCAATCGCAATCAAAAGAACAGGAATGCTACGTTCATCCTGAGTATGATTATAAATTGCTACGTCCCAGGGTGAAGAAAGTGCTTGATCTCTTCCAAGTTTTCCACCAGAGTAATCATGTCCTTGAACTCCGGTTCCTGCCACAGTCGTCACGATCTTTTCCTCCAAATCTATCTACAAATTTGAAAATTTTTATTTTCAAGAATACGCAATAATTTAAATTTTTAAAAAAGAAATTGTCAAATTACCTTTCGAATTGCATGATTTTCATTATCAGCTACAAAGATCCAATTTCCAAGGATACAAATACCCTGAGGTGCATTGAACCTCGCATTTTCAAAACTACCGTCTCGAAAAGCTGGTGCGTATCCTCCAATTACGGTTTCTACTTTTCCAGTTTTATCCATAATTAAAATTCTGTTATTTCCCGTATCAGAAACAACCAGTTTTTCCCTATCCTGGACTTCTAATACCTGAATTTTTCCAGGGAATAACAAAGTTCCTCTAGAAGCTGGTAAAAGATGCTGAACAGATTTCAGAGGGAGGGGGTGATTCGATATTTGATCTAAAGATTTAAAATAATTAAGGGCTACTTTAACGTAAAGGAATAAAGAATTTCGATGACCTTCTCCAACGAGGACGAATAAAGGCTGTGACTTTGGACCTGCAATTTTCATTATTGAAACATTAAAAATTGCTTTTTGCAAAAGCTTCTGGTTTTCAAGTAAATAATATTTCTGCAGGCTTACCTAGGATAACAAGACTTGGCCAGCAAGATATTCCAATATCACGCCACATGGAAAGTCTGCTATCATTCACTACTGGATGTGCTATGTTATATCTTTGGACTGCTTGTAAAATTTTTTCCGAGTCCCTTTCATTGGCAAATTTTGCACTATGTACTCCAACCTGTTATTTTTTAATTCTCTTTAATTTAGCTCTAATTTAAGTTAATACAAAACCTAAATTTATTTAGTAAAACAATCTTCCTTTGATCTTCTCCAAAGGCGAAGATATTTAATTTAATATCTGAAATAGCAATTTAAAAGTCAATGAAAATACTAACAACAACAAGTCCATCCTGGATGGAATATTTTTTTTCAAGGGCATCCAAGTCTGGCAAAATGTGCATGCAATTGATACAGCAGTACGTGAAGAAATCCAGAATTGTAATCTTCCCAGCGAGATGTTTGCATACTGATATTTCCTCAGAAACGTTAAACCACTCCAAGCCTTAATAATAAAACAATGAAAACTATAGAGCTATATATTTCAATTTTTTATCCCTTTTCGAGAAGTATTTTATTTTCAATTTAATCCTATCTATCTTAAACGCATTAATAAACTTATATCTCTATATTTATCTCTTACTTTTATTTATCAGTCTTCAGTTATCAGAGTTACAGTTAATTTATAAAACTTACATACAATATTAATGGCAACAAAAAGTTATACTCAATTTTCCTCTTATAAGCTAACAGTATTTAAAACATTTTATAAAAACGAAAATTTAAATTATGAAAAAATACAATTTCAGGAGTTACATGTAAAACGAAATAAATGATAATGTTAATAATAAGGACGTATTTTGATACGCTTCGTGAAAATATCAATTATCAATTAAAATATAATTCATTCGTCATGAGTAGGTAAATTATATTCTTTATGAATACTCGCAATAGTAACTTCTCTCATCGTGGCTAAAGCGCCTAAAACGACTTGGGTCGCATCTTTAATATTATTATATTCATGAAGATAATTCATTGTTTTTTGTTTGGATGGAGCGGACTCCAAGTCAGTTTTTAATTTCGAAATTTCTTCGTCTAATTCCTCCTCCAGTTTCAACAATTTCAAGTACTCTTTCTGTTCGTCTTCGTTTAAAAGCTTTTCTTCACACTTTTCTACTTCTGGAGCCAAATTTGCGTCAATGTCCTTGACCTCTCTAGATTTTACATCTTTTTCCTCTTTTGGATCTATTTCCGGGATTAAGTTTGGAGGCTCCTCATTATTTAAAGTATTATCCTTCTTCTCTTCCTCTGTTTCTGGAGTCAATTCGGGAGGAGAATCCTCGATTTTTTTATCTTCAATTAAAGAATCATTTACTGTATCTGAAGATAAACGAAGCCTGATGGAAGTCTCCATTTCATCCTCATTTGGTTGCTCAGTATTTTCCAAAATCGACGTCATTGTAAAACACCTATGATTTAATAATATGATTGATAACAATGATAAAAAAATTCTGTAGACTTTTCAGGGTGGCCACAAGATTTAATTTTTTCATTTCCCTGACATTTCCCTGACTTTTCTCTGACTCGCAGACAAATTTCCCTAACTTAAAAATATCAAAATGCGAACAAATTTTCAGTAAAAATAATATTGAAATTTTTCAAAAATTTCGTGTAATATCACTTTAAATCTTTTGAAATTTAAAATCATTACACAAAAAACTTTAAAATCTCTTAAAATACGTAAAGATCTCTTAAAATTCTTACAAGCTTTTAAAAATCTTTTAAACTTCCACAATGAACTTTAAAATTCCCTAAAATTCTTTATAATTCCATGAAAAACTGTTAAATCCTTTAAAGTACGTAAAAATCTCTTAAAATTTTGTAAAATTTCACAAAATCTTTTAAAAATCATCGAGAATATTTTATAATCACTTAAAATTTCTTAAAATCCTTTATAATTCCATGAAAAATTGTTAAATCCTTTAAAATACATAAAAATCTCATGAAATCCTTTAAAATTCCATGAGGAACATTAAAATCTCTTAAAATTACTTTAAAAAATCAAAATTTTTTAAAATTCTTACAAGCTTTTTAACATCCTTCAAACTTCCACAAGGAACTTTAAAATTCCTTTAAATTCTTTATAATTCTATAAAAAACTGTTAAATCCTTTAAAATACGTATAAATCTCATGAAATCCTTTAAAATTCCACATTAAAATCTCTTAAAATTACTTTAAAAAATCAAAATTTCTTTAAATTTTTACAAGCTTTTAAAAATCCTTCAAACTTCCACAAGGAACTTTAAAATTCCTTAAAATTCTTTGAATTCCCTAAACTTTCTTAAAAATCTCTTAAAATTTTGTGAAGTCTTTGAAAACTCCACTAAAGCATTTCAATATTATACAAATCTCTTGTAATTCTTTTAAATTCCTAAAAACCTCTTAAAATCTTTTAAAATTATTAAAAATTTCTTGAAAACATTAGAAACCCAAAGAATCTCCAAGAAAGCCTGGAAATTCTTTACTTTATAATCCTTCGAAATTCTTGGAAAGTTTCTAAAATCTGTTAAATAAACTATAAAATTATACGCAATAAGACAAAAATAAAATAATAAGCATAAATATTAATTTCTATTTTCCCTGACATTTCCCTGATTTCCCTGACATGTGGCCACCCTGAACTTTAATAAACTCGAAGTTTGAAGTTTAATGTTAATTGAATAACTAATACACGGCCTAAAGAAACAAAGTTGCATTTATTTACACATCTTTTTCTTGATTGTTTATTTTTTACTTCGAGATAAAAACAAAACCGTAAATTAAATAAAAAAACATATTTTGATCAAAAAACTTTTGAGGTTATTCAACTTATCTTAATTCTCCTTAAATCCCTATTATCTATTACATAATTAATTTTACCTGTAACTCTGTAACTTGTAACTTTAAATGCCAAATGCGAATGTAAAAAAGAACAATTCTGATCAAATAAATATAACCGATGTTTCTAACCTACAAAAAAGGCGTGTTCTGCTGCGTCACTCAGGGCGCTGAATAATGAAATTGAAAATATATAAATAACTTCTCTCGAAGAGAGACAAGTAAGGATCTGGATTTAGAAAGTTAACCTTTTTGGAAATCGCTAATTTCTATTCCCGTGTCTGCAAACTCTTTGATATGTTTCAAAACAATCTTCTCCTTTTCTTTTTGATCATCAACGGATTCAAGACTTCGACGAAGATTCATACAAACTTCTGTCAACTCCTCAATTGTATCTTGAACACTCATCTTCTTATTTTCCTGGCCGCACATAACTCACAAAAATTCACTAACTAATGTCCCTAAATGTAAATATTACAATATATAAACGAAATATATAAGAATAAATGCAATTTGATGCAACACTATACAGTTAACTTTAACACCCACACAAACTTATTTAGGCTTATTTTTTTTTTCACTTACGAAGCGTCTGGCCGATTTAGATTTAAATTTTAAATGAAAGGTATGACCTCACTGCACTCTAAAACGGAAGGATCAAGAATCTAAAAATTATGCGCTTTCTGTATTATTTTGAGATATTTATTCAAGATTATTATGATTATCATCTTATCAAATTTATTCCCACTGGAGATTTTTGTTTTAAATTATATTTTTGATATTTTCCCTTTTTGAGAAATTTATCATATTACCTGGGATCTGGGAATTTATATTTGTAATATAAAATGCATCTAGTGAGAGGTACAATAAATAATTTAAAAAAGTAGTTTGCAACGGAATCGAGTTTAATAAAATACAAAATACATTACATACTTGAATAGGAACCAAATAATTCAATAATTGAGAATGATTATTATACTTATAAATTGAATAATGTACAGTATGTGTTTGAATTGTAAATTGCGTTAATCGGACTTATAACTAGAGGAATCGAGAATACATTTTTACATTGCATATACTTTGGATATGTTCTTTGTTATCGAATCAGCTATCGAATTTCATAACTGAAAAAATGCAAAAACTATCAATAGTTTTTGCAAAAGAATGTATATTTATTTCCGGTGATTCTGTGTTTAATTAACAATATATATAATTTAAGTTTGCATCCAAGTTACCTATTTTTCTTTATAATATTATACACCATTTACACAAATAATAAACTAATATCCTACCGTTTCTTTATTTTAATACCGTATTTTAAACAGTATCTACTGTGTATACTCTCATCTAAACTTAAGCCTTAGAAATATATCTCTTTTTACATGCACTCCAGAAATTATTAAGCATTCATTTTTCGTTTTTGACTCTCGTTAACAAATTTTATAAATCGATCACAACCAATCAACCTGAGATACCATATTTTAAAATCTTTAATCGACTCTACAAAACGAAAGTAAATGTTCCCTTGATTTGGATTCAATATAAAAGATATTAAATTTGGTAAATGGCATCAAGAATCGATAAAATTTCGTAGACTTGAGACAAACACGAGAAATTGTAGTTTTTTCAATAAAAAAAAACTAGCTTTCTAAGAAAAACTCAAGTTGCATTTTGTTCGTTGGTACAATTTTTTTGGTATAGAAAAGTACAAACTGATCAGCATTGTTATTAACATGATTAAGAAATGATAAACTTAAATTCGAACTGAAAAATCCAGATTATAAAATTGAAAATCCAGTATTAATATTATACTCTCCGTCTTTAAATATTTCACTAATGTAAAGTACAAGACAGATATTAAGTTCTAATTAACATATCTAAGGTTTCTTCGACAACAGAAGTTTCAAGATTGAATCAGAAAGTTACCCTTAATTTTGAAAACCCGAATTTTCAGTACACATTTGGGTATTTAAAACTCTTGGATTCTTAAAACCTTCTGTCTCAATTCGAGTCAACCTTCAGGTACTAGCGTACCACAAATTCTTACTTCAAAATGATTTTAATATTAGAAGGAAGATGAGTAAATTGATACCAATTTCTTTGTCGATAATCAGAACTTACTCTAATTTTTAAAACTCTGATTGTATAATTATATTATCTTAATTATTATAGATAATAGATTAAATCTTTTTAGAAGGCACCCGTTTTTTCTTCCTTCTAATATTATCCTTTCGTAGAGTACGAATAGATTTTAACACTCACGTGAATTGTTGACAATTTCAGGTATATAGTGTCATTAGAAAACTAGAAGAACTTTGTCATAGGAAATCTACTGTCTCTAAATACTTCACCCATTTTTTGCATCATCAACCTTCTCCCAAAAACAAGAAAGAAAAAAATCAATCAGTAGAACAAGTGGATGATTTAACGCATCTGGCAGTGAAATTGAATACGATCAGAAGAAAAACAGTCTATATACCTATTATTCTCTGAGAAAAAATACTAATGTCAATCCTAAAATGTTTTGTAAGTTTATAAAGTCACATAAACTTTTAATTCTTGGAGAAAAAATAACAAAAAATTAGCACATGCGAACCTACCTAATACTTTTACGATTATTTCTGTAGATTAACTAAAGTATTATTAATTGAAATGCGTCTTTGATGGGTCCGCGTTTGGTTTGTCTAAGAGATTTGAATTTACGAAAAATATCAAATAAGCGGTTGTTTGGGCGGCTTCGAAAACTTGCATGCTTGTCATGGGATAGACATTCAAGTCATTGTAATGATACCACTGATTTTCATGCTCAATGTAACTTGTGTAATGTCCACAATCCATACCCTCGCCAACGTGAGAAATTACGCAGATTGGCTTGTATATTTCATCAGATTCGGAACCATCGCTCCTGAAAACAAAAAATGTGATTTTTGAACAATTAAAATTTGTACAACCATATTTTTTCTCTTGGGTTGGATTTGAAACAGGATAAAGAATTTAGTAAATGTGAAATAATACTTACATCACAGAGGGACTGATAACCAGCTTCTCTGGGATTGTGACGGGTTTGCAAATTTTCCCCATGTCACCATTTTCGGTTACTCCGTACCGATTGACCTGTACGACAAGAATTTTAGGATGTTTGCTGAAAGTCGTTGTCACATCTTGAACCTCATGTTTGCACTTTTCACAAGTGACAGTCCTCTCGTCCTTTTCAAAATTCCGGAAAATTGCTTTTTGCAAATTAACAGGTTCTGCTTCATTTTGTTTAGATACGAGTTCAACGTATAGCATCATATTATCCACCTTTAAATGCCTCATGTCCGAACAACCCTTACAAACAACTTGTTCTGTCATTTCACACAGAAAATATTCGTCTATAGGATTCTTGGATTCTTCGCTCACAGAATTCTCCTTCGAAATTTCCATGCCGTTCGCTAACCTTTCCACTTTTTGAGAGTTTGGACTCGAACAAGGTTCAGAGAGATTACTGTTTCTCCTTAGCTTTCCATTTACTGAAGAAATATCCACCAGGGGACGACGCTTATTAGATTCAAGAGCTGCCTTTGATTTCCTGTGGTCTTGTGGATTTTCTGGGACATTTTCAATCTCCTGGATCTTTGCATCACCGGTCATGAGCTTCTCAAATTCTAGCTTCAAATGATTTAGAAACTTCATCAGAAACTCGGACACGTCTTGCTGTCGTTCGGATGGATAGGACTCGTCCAGAATTGATAAATCTTCTTTGAATTTCCTAAAAACAAAATTTATTTTGGTAAATAATTCGAAACAAATTGTTTTACACTTTCAATTATTGGATTTCATATCGAAACTTACCTCATAAGTTGATGAATCCTCATTTTATCCGCTTTCTGCCTCCAAAGTGTCTGTATCGTAATCAGAGTATTTGTAGCAGAAGAGCATTCAGGCAAATTCATTGTGTCGAGACTATCTGTAAAAGGTAGGGCGAAAAGTGCGTGTACAGATGCATTAAGCCAACACCTATTTTCACCAGCAGGATTTTCAAAACCTATGACATAGTGTGGTCTCTCATAATGATAATCATCTTCAAAATTATATGTTTGTTCAGGGAGAGAAATGGAAGATGATACGTCCTGCATATTGACATCATTCTCTAGCAATTCAGGCCACTTGTCTAATCTTTCTTGTGAACGAGGGGACATGAAAACCTGACTTTCCTCCTGGGGGACTTTTCGAGCAAGAGCTCTACTTATTAAAGGTGTATATGTCTCTTCAACAGAGATTTTTGGACTCGAATGAGATGGAAATGTCTTATGAGTTTTTAGACTCACAATGCTTTGAACTGGTTTCATTTTTGGACTCTCAATACATTGAACTGCCTTTTTTAGTTTCAATCCGAAACTTTCCTTCCCTAAACGAAAACTTAATTTGTTGTTCATTTCGGAAATGCTGCTTTCAATTATAGTATTTTTTTCAGGTACATCATATTTCGAAGTCTCCAAACTAGACTTTCGATTCATTCTCTGGCTCGACTTGGGGGAAGTAATGAGTTCAACTTCTGGAGAAACCTTGATGACTGTTTGTGAGTTATGTTTAGGTGATCGGCTGGGCGATTTACACGAAGTAGAAGCACCTTGAGGTGATTTCTCACACTCCTGTTTCGAGTAAATTGATATCTCGGAGCTGATTTTCTCCAAGCATTCATTTAGTACAGTATATCCCGATGGCTCGTCGCATTGATTTTTGATAAGTTGGTTGATTCTGAGATCCTTGGATGAGCCGAAGTATTGCCTGAATTTGTCGTCGAGGACTTTCTCGGTTGGAGCCATGGTTTTTGGATCTTTATATCTCAGGGTAACACCTGAATCGATATTTCTTTCGCTATCCCTTCGGTGTCGTTTGTACCCATTTGAATCGGAAGGTACCAGAGTCAAAGTGATTTCTGAATTGCAAAATCCATAATCGCTGGTCACATCCTGGTTAGGACTAGAGCATCCTTGCTGAGACTTTCTGCGCTTCAACGGCGTATGATCAGAAGTCCAGGAATCCGTGATGCTAGCTGTAATTTAAAGAAAAGAGATCTAACACACATTTCCAATCTCATTTGTTTTTATTCAAATCAATTAAGTGAAAATAGTAATTAATAATAATTACTTTCTATACAAAAAACAATGTGTTTCATGTTATTTATCAGTGTTTCTATAGTCACATCACAGAGAAACAAAAAAGGATCGAAATTGCAAAATACCATAAATAAGTAAATATTGAATAAAATTACTTAAAACAATTATTAAAATAAGGAATTAATAAAAGATAGAAGGAGAAAAATGAAATAATTAAGCAATTCTATCCTAAAATGTTGATCGATCAGATAGATCCCTAGATCAATCACTAATCCATTGCCATATTGCCTTTGACCCACACCCCATAATCAAAATGATCCCGGAAAACAAAAAAATCTCCAAAAAAGCTACTTCAAAAATCATAAAAACTTTTCCATCAAATATTTTTGATGCAAAATTAATCCATGTCAATGAGTTTATAGTAAAATTAGAATAATTGAGTAATACCGGAGATATAACACCACTTCTAAATATACATCTAGAAATCAAAAAGATTGAACACCTCGTGTTGGACTTGATCTGAAATT
The DNA here is from genome assembly GCA_904066005.1 of Synergus itoensis. NCBI lineage: Eukaryota > Metazoa > Arthropoda > Insecta > Hymenoptera > Cynipidae > Synergus > Synergus itoensis. The sequence goes on along the minus strand of CAJFCP010000036.1, from coordinate 213,661 downwards.
ACCCCATATTGATATCAAATAACCGGCAAAGGGCGTGCAAATTTCAGTACCTTTCAAGAAAGGAAATTGTTTTCGGCAAATTTCGTGTAATACAATAACAAATGTGGTACAAAGCGGAAATCGTGTTAACCTACTTACCCAAACCGGAGTGACTTGAGGAAGATTTTGCGCTTGCTGATACCGTTGCAACTAACATCTTGCCGGTTATTTGTGATTATTCACGATTAGCCATATACGAAAGAATATGGACCGACAATATAATAAACGATGAAATAATCGGCACTAAGTTGGCGGGAAACCACTGCTTCATGGAATGGTGGTGGTGATGCTAACGACTGCCGACATTTTCTAATGCGCAAGCGTTGCACATGGAAGGGGAAAATTATCTCATTGGTCATAATGTGCGCGTTTATTTAAAATCCAAAAATAATCACCTGATAATTAATTAAATCGTTCATTATTAATAACTAAATATATTTTTTAAATAATTTATATTAATAATGCTCATATATTTATTGAACGCATTGTTTTTATCGATTCTTAAAAAGATAAAAATGTGTTCTTTCTTTCTTATTTTGGCATAGATCTACAATTTTTTTATATTTTCTTTCATTTTGACACTATTTTTATTAATAATACACATATTAAAAGAATTCTATTTAACATTAATTATATTATCTGTTATTTTATGTAAATTTTATTTTTTTAAATATGTAAAAAGGGGCAGTGGCACCGGAACAGAGGGGCTAGCTATCCACCTTCAAAAAATTTTGGTTGGTGGGGCAACCAATGCCTTTACCCCCCCCCCAAATCTGAATGTACCTATATCATTTGTTTATTTCAACATTTGATCGTCATGATACTACATATCATGATTGTTAATTGCTCTGTGGAAAATTTCTTACCCCCCCAAACAAATTTTCGTTTCGGCGCCCCTGAATATAGGGGCAAGATCCAAAAACCCAATAAAAGTAGTAGAAATACATTTTTTATACATAAAAAATAAAATCTCTGAAATACAATTTAATCATTAATCTTATAAATAAAAAAATCGATATGCGAATGCTTGCAAATTTTCTTTATTCATTTATCAAAAAAAAAATATTTAGCAATAATTATTCCTGCATTGCAATTAAAAATAGACATAAACAATTTCGCATTCTAACTTAAAAAATTTTCATACCTTTCCTTTTGACAAAAATATTAAAATCAATTTTAAAAAATTCTAAGGCACGAAAAATTGCTTATTTAAAAGGGTCTACAGATAAAACTATACTAAAATTTTTCCTTAATTCAAACGAAAGCAAGAGACTAAAATCAATTTAAAGATTTTATTTCTTTTGAACAATTATTTAAGAAGTTTATTCTGTGATATACATTAATGCACATACGGGTCATTTGCTCTTTCCAGATAAACTGGCTGTAAAAATGATTGATGGCAATGACTATTCAGTCTTGTTTTAGAATAGTAATAAACGTAAAATATCTTCAAATTTCTTTTTTTTTTTTTAAATATATTATTCACATGGCGGTGAGGTAAGGCAGTTAAAATCGGATTAAAAATAAACGACTGACAATGAACGAGACCCTTTAAAAACCCTCAAGTGATTTCCAGAGGCGTCGTAACGATTGAGATTCACTTCTTGAACCACTAGGTCGGTCATGATGATAACAAAAAAAACAAACAAAAAAAGTGTATAAAACAAATAGCTCGCTAATCAAATATGAAAATATTTATTCAATTTGAATCAATATATCTTGGTACTTTTTAAAATTCAGGCAAATGTGCATTGCCAGGAGAGTCCAAAAGATTTGATTCGTGAAACGTGTATATACAATTGAAGTACGAACGATGACATCGAAACAATATTCGTTTAAATACGACGTAAAACAATCTGTACCAAATTTCCTAAATCGACAAAATAAAATTAGTGAAAGCGAAACAAAATATTTTAATTTTTTTGATATAAATTAATTTTAACAATATAAAAAGTTGCGTAGCTTTGGCAAACTTAAATTTGAATTCGTAAAGCGAAACCGAAATCAGTCAAACTGAATGAACAACTCATGTTTTTTTTTTTTTTGACAAACATTAAAATAACTAATAAGAAAGTAATGAAAAGGCACCTTATGTAGAAATAGGAAATATACTACATCTTTAGGCAGCTCCCAGCTCGGCACATAGAATATCGCAATAGGCTTAGACCTGGGCCCTGGGTCTCTTTGCACATTTACTCGTTTGTTCCCATTCTCTACTCTCGCAGATAACAATTCAATTTTTCTCATATTCTTCAAATTCATCACTAAATAATCTGCTAAATAATTTTTTCCTCTGATACTTTAATGTCCTAAATCATCATAAATAATCGCATCTCGAACCATGCGCACAACAATTCTAACTCCCAATTTTTTACCCTTAACAATTTTTTTTTTTTTAGTTTTCATGTTTATCTTTAAATTTTAATTGAAAAGCGTTCAAACTGAAAGTCTCTGAATTTTCATTATTTTTTAGCAAATTTTAACAATTTCCTAAACCTCAATTAAAGGTTGGTGTTACGCATCGTCCGAGAAAGGTTTACATGCTACAAGAAACTTAGAGAATATAAAGTTTGCTTGTTACTCAAATAGGATATCATTTGTTCTAAAATGTACTATATTTACAAGTATATTCGAAAATATAAATTTCTAAATCAAAATAACAACGATTACCATTCCACAACTTGAATCAATCGTCCTCGATACAAAAAGATACGAAATTTGTAATCTGCATTTAAGTCCCTCAGTTTCGAGTTCGCACATCAAGCGTATGAATTCACATTTACTTATATGGCATGATAAACAAGAGTGCTTCGATGAAAATCAGAAATGTAGAAAACGTCTTTTTTAAAGAGACGCTACAATCTAAGATTATTCTGTAACGTAAAAAATCACTTGATATAAGTATAGCGAAACATTAAAAAAATACAGTTTTCTTCCTCTTCTCCATTGTGATTTCTTATTTAACGTTTACCGGTGCGAAAGTGAAAGTATGAAACAAAAACGGATAATTTTTCGAAACGACGATTTTTCAAAATCATGGTTTTTTCATGCGAGAAGTGCGAGTAGAGCATTTCTTCATTTTATAGTCAGTAAGAATTCGCTGGACTTTAGAAAAAGTATTTCAATTGAAGGGCCAAGTCAGTCGGAATATATCTCAAAAAGTGTAATAAAAAAATCATATACTCTCTATAAAATCAAGCAAATTAATACATTTTTGCAATTTTTCGAAATGTCTAAACGAAATTCTCACAAATACTAAAATAGAAAACGTTTTCCCAGGGTCACAGAACAAATTTTGATCAGCTCAACGAACAATCTGGATCTAATCGGGAAGGCTACTCGAAAAAAGAGACAACAATAGTAATAATGACTAATCGATGATAACATAAGGCAATATGTGGAGAATTTGGCCTTCGTAACTCGGTCTCGCGAGCATTTCATGCCACTCTCGAAACTCCTCATCTTTTCGCTCGTTTGCGTGCCTGTACAAGCCTAACTTATTTACACTCACAGCGACTTCCTGAATATCAGCCTTTTCATTTTCATTTTCAGAGGTAAGAGACGAAAGCTTCGGCTGGAAGTTCCCGTTGAGGCCCTCCACACACTCAGTATGCAGCCTTTTCATATCCTCAGCGGTCACTTCCCGAGGAGGACTTTCGACTTCGTTCTCATCCTCGTTCCGATCTTCCTCATAATCGCTCCACACAATGGATTTTAGATCTAAGGGCGGTAACTTGGCGAGAATCTCCTCGGGGCTGAGGGCGTGCCAGGGTTTCGAGTGTTCCTCCTTTACATCGGAATTGCACTCAATGTCATTTTTCCCACGTTTCGACGACTTCCGTCGATTTTGCTCAGGTGACAATCGACCTTGCAAGGCATTTTCGCTGAAGTTATTCTGAGTTGAGCGCAGGTACTTAGACTTTGGTCCGTCTTCGCTCCTCAGAACGTCCTCGACTTTTGGTGGGTCTATACTGTGACTAGGTAACGGATTTAAGTTATGGCTCGAGTTTGATCCTCGAGCTTGAAGATCTGCCAGTAATTCCTGCGTAGTTTTCACTTTTGGATTACGAGCAATGCTGGCTAATTTCTCCTTGACGTCTTCTTCGAGGGATTGTGGCTTTATTGATTTGCTACCTTTTTTCCTGCCACGCTTTTTCAAAGCGAGATTGCAGTCGGGACTCAAGATAGATTCCACGTGTTGGGAATTTTGCTCATGAAGAGAGGGGCTAGGCACTTGCGAATTTTCTCTGCTACAGGAAGTATCGCCGTTAAGACGTGGCCTCTTCGGCGCGGGTTCACTGTTTGCATAGGATGGACCTGGTTGAATCACTGGGTCGTTTTTTCGCAGGCGCTTGTTCGAACTGTGGGTCCGAGGTACTGCCTCCGTAGCATGATTCTGGTTGATGGGTCTACTTTCCTGAAGAGACCCGGTGAAATTTAGCCTGTGATTGTTTGCGATTGTCGCCGACTGTCTGCCAGGAAATGTAGTTGGTGAATGGGAGGATTCACTGTTTATCGATAAGGCCGGACTCGACAACTGAAAAATAAATACTTCTTTTAATTAATTATTGATTAAAAAGGGAGGGAGTTTCCAATAAATATCACGTTTATTAAAATTGTCAGCTAGTTGCAAAAATTGTACAATATAAAATTATTTGCTTAAATAGTTTTTTCTACAGTTCTCTGTTACTATTTTAATTATTTAAATATCGCGAATTATTAATGAAAAAACGGAATCCTTGTTTTCTGATTGAATTGACACCCTGTATATTGGACTATACAAGTACTGTTCCAAAGTGTTCTGAGCCCGTCGATTGCGTGCGCATATAAAAAGAAGTGGGGAATGTGAATTGAAGTGGGGAATCGACTTTAAATAGAGCGCGGAAGCTTCGAATTTTGCCACTTGTGGCCACTCTCTGTTTCAGGTACAACTAGGAAGGTCTCCAGTCTCTTCTCAAAAAGAAGGTATGTAAAACCCAATATAAAGAATACATACATGTGTCAATGTGTCCACAGGAAAAGAGTGAAATAAAAGTAGATGTTGATATATACATTATAGGAGACTTACCCTCAAAGGCGCTGCAGCTCTTAATAACGGACTTTGAGGTTGCAGACCCCGTAATGCTGGACTTTTCTGTGGCGGACTAGGAAGTCTAACTCCATTGACACCTGGTGGTAGCGGAGGTTCTGTAGGGATCTGTTCATTCTTATCATAAAGCCATGTTCTCCACCGACGAACTAAATCCTTCATCCGCCTGGCCAACTCAGCATTGCCTAATCTTCTTCGAATCTCATTTACATATTTTCCAAGCCTCGTTACCTGTAAATTTCAAAATTTTTAAATTTTAGCTTTAACTCTCCAGCTTTTCTAACTCTACTGAATACATTTGAATTCCAACGATAACTACAATTTATAATTCATTCTAGAATATGGATTGAATAGAAGAAGTTAAAAGTAGCTAAAAGCAATATGAATTAAGTTCGGATCCTTACTTTCAATTCAAAAACTTACTTTTACTGCGATAATTTCAGGAAATGTTTTAAGAAAATAGTTTTATTATCATTACTATATGTACATTATTTCGGTAATTTAAATTTATTTATTAAAAATGGCAAATTCGAAAATAGATATCTATAAAATATTCCATGCCTCAAGAACTTCTTTGGTGATTGCCACTCTTTCCAGGGTTGTGATGACGTCCACAACAGTTGGCATGTCGGTGACCTGAAAAATAAATAAATATTGTAAATTACATAATTAAAATTCCATCTAATTTTGTTTTAAAGCTATGTCAATCCTTCAATAACGAGACTAGTGTAACACAAAGAGTATTTTATACATGTTTAATTATATTTTTTTCATCGTGACTTAGCACTATAGAGAAATCGTGAAATTATCCTTTTAACTCCCAAACTTATTATTTTATTGATATTTAAATTTTTAAATAAACAATTATGTATTATTATTACTTATTTATTATTATATATTATTACTTATTATTATTATCATTACTTATTGTATAAGGTAAATGAGATATTTCATTGAAATATATCAAAGTTATCTTTAATTAATGATAAAGTTTTAATTTAATTATAATGTTTAGGAAAAAGAATCTAAAAAATATCTTATTTTTCATAATTTTATTTCAAACTTAAAAAATATTCTACAATAAAACACTTTTATTTAAATTAAAATCAAGAGGTATAAAAATAAACATAGAGCATGTACCGATTTAAAAATATTTTATATCTTTATCAATTTCAAAATATAAACCATAAACTATATCTACACATGACGTAATAATAATTATATTGCAAATTAAACATTGGGTTTATAAAATTAGCATTTAAAACTTCTCAATAATTTAATTTAACATTCAGGGAAAGAAAAATGCCTTAAATCACTAATGAAAAAGTAGTTTAAAAAAAAATAATTTAACGGTTTCACTTATGGGTAATACGACCAACCGATAAAAGACCGATAAAAAATTGTTCCACGATCCACAGAAAGTATATCCGCTGGCATTTATATTCTCAACAATCACAAGAACAAAGTTAGAAGTCGAATTAAAGCAACAATATTTATCAAAATTCTTTAACAATCATTTTTCACTCAAAACTTATGAACTCAAGAATCACCCAAAAACTAGGGTGACTAAATAGAATCAGATAAGAAATTTACTGACTTTTCGTGACTCAGAAAATCTAAATGAAGAATTTCAGATAAAATTGCCTATTTCTAAGGATTCTATCTCTAATCAGAAATTATTGCATGTTAAACGTTTTCAATCTAAATATAATTTACACAATTTGAAACTAAAAATCGTGAAAACAATGAAAATATTAAAATAGTGAATGTGTGTCGAAACAAAACAAGTTTTATAAAATCGTTTGAAAAAGTGTAGTCACGAAATTTGGTAGTCATCTCAAAGGTAGAAAAATTGTCACACTTGCAAACGCTTGCTGACTTATTTAAATGGAAAATTTCCTTTTTTTTGCAAATTTTTTTGATTGTGTACTAATTTTTCCATTAACAATTCATTTCCCTGATAATTTCATAACTTCCCTGACAACCTGATCACAGGACACCCTGTATGGGCACATAATCTACATTCTACCGGAATTCGTCGAAAAACGAGGTTATATGCTTGGAGCTCGTGAACGCAACACGTACAAATGACCCTCACAGTCTCACATAGCCACGAAATCCACACACACGGACTCGCACTTCCAATGGGCGTAATATTTTACTCAAAAATCACAATTTCTCTTTGTAAAAAACCAACAAATCAATGACTAACATTAACACCAATTGCTTTACAATTTCCTAAAACCTCCTAAATTACTTCGAAAGTCCGAAATCCTACCCATATAGTCAAGTCCATACACAATTACACATCATTGGATTTTCTTTCACGCACACAAAAATACATCTAACATTCACTAAGAAATCATTAATCTGTCCTTTCAAACACTTGTAAAATCTCCTTTAGAAATTTATTTCCATAATTTGAAAGTGAGTAAACCAAATGCGAAAAATCTGCCTAGGACACGGCTCGTGGCAAGCGGCCTTGATTCAAGATCGGGAACACTTATACAAAATCTTCCCAGGTAAGAAAATACACTTCTTAACAGTTATCCATAATTTTCAAATTTCAAAGTCCCAAAATTCACTAAAGGGTCCTATAGAATCGACAATCTTGCCCCAAGTTCCATTTCTTATCAAGTTTTAAAATTTACAGATCCTCGGGTCGGGGTGTCTACGAACTTTAATTCTAGATTAAAATCGTCGGTGATTTGATTCGGGGGGTCAGTTTTCGGCCCTTTACTTTAGAATATAGTCCGCCTTTGGAAGAATTTCGAATGAGACGGAGAGGCTTTGAGAGGCTGTCACTCACACTCGCAGCCCGTGCTGCAAGCTGCACGGGCAGCAGTCGCCAGCACGGACGGGCGACGGACGGAGAGTGAAAATTCTTACGTTATTTTTTCATGACTTACATTATTTTCATCATCAACGGAATTTCTCAATCTATCTTTGAGTTGGTTGCAGAATTCCTGCATTTTTTAAAAAAATTATTCCAATACACGGCCCTGCGAGAATGATATGCTAGCGGAAAAACAAATTTCGAAACGACAAGGAAGCCAGGTTCAAGCAAACTGAGCCATGGCTGCCCCAAAGCTGCCTTTATGGCAGAATGAATGAATGCAGATGTAAAGGCAGTCATGCTAATGGGTGCCACCGATCTCAACTGCGCATGCGTGACGCTTGGAAGGGGAAACCATCCCATTGGCCATAATGCGCGCCCTAGTTTGAAAGTCAAGAATATTCAGTTTTATATATCAGATAGAAAAAATATAATTCTTCTTATCAAATGTTGTTTTTAACACAAATTTATATATAAGTATGTCAAAAATTTTACGCTATCAATGTTTAAAATTGTGTTTCTCCACAAATGTGTATAATTTTCATTAAGTTTTGTGGAGGAACAGAATTTTGAACATTGCTAGAGGAAAATTTTTGATTCAATGGTATATAAAATTATTTTAAAAACGAAATTTGATCATAAGAATAATATTTTTTATATCTGTTATCTAAAAGTGAATATTCCTGACTTTCAAACTAGCGCGCACATTATGGCCAATGAGAAGGTTTTCCCCTTCCAGCGCCACGCTTGCGCAGTTGAAAACGGTAGCATTCGTTAAAGTCTTTTCATATCTATCTTTTATGACGAGATCTTGTTGGAGTAAAAGAGATAGAGATACTTTATTGTCCAATTTTCGCACTCTATCTCTTTTACACCAACGAGATTTTTTGCTGCAAGAAGAGGTATGAAAAAGGCTCAATTATGAATTATCATAGCGCTCATCGCTTCCCCCACCAATTTCTTTCATACAATAATTTACATTTCTTTTATTAAACTATACCCTTGAAAATATATCATTTTTTATTTATAAAATCTTCTCCTACCTTTTTCTTATCTACAAAACTAACATTTTTTATTAAAAATATAGATTCTTGGACTTGACATTTTTGTCGTTCGAAAAAGAATATTCAAATTTCAAGCCAATGAAAGGAGCCAATTTCTCCTGGAGCCATTGATTTATTTCAATGCATTACACAAAAGGGAGAGTTTATGCAAAAGTGTACACTAGGAAAAACAGAAAATGGATTTAAGATTTTCGGAAGTTAAATCTATAATTAGAATTGTTAGCAAAGACGCTTTTGATTATTTTTTTACAGTTAAAACTGAAAGAAACAAGAGAGTTTAAACGCATGCGCGAGTTCGGGCAGTACCAATCAGAGTAGAGAACGTAATGAATAATAATGGCGTCTTTTCGCGCGCTTTAGTCAAGATTTATAAATAAGTAAATATTATTAATTATTATATTAATTACAATATTAATATTTTTTTCATTTTCTTCTTAGACTATTTTCATCAGTTTAATAATAATTAATAATTTTTTATAATACTTAAGTTAGAAGCGCTAGCAAGAACAGAAATGATTATGTGATAATATCCGTTGTTGCCATGGAAACTTGAGTTTCTTTGATATTTTTCACGTATTTTTACACAAGTTTAAAGCAAACTTTTTTGATTTTTTTGCGTTATTAAGTGCGCGACAATGGATGAGTTAGTTGGTCCTAATCTCCAAATTAAGCTGAGTATTAAAGAAGGTAAGAATCTCGAATTGTTATAAAATCTAACCTCCTTCTTTTGACAAAACTATTTCTTTTTTAGAATTCTTGTATTTAATTGACAATAACTCGAATAAAGTAATAGGCAGTGAGATTCTTCTTATTCTTTGTTATCCCAATTTAATGTTTTAGGAAAAGGGTTCGATAAAATAGCCTATCCAACGATTATTATTGCTACGATAAATGGTCATTCTTTGGAGACAAATATATTCGAACCTGATTCTAATCCACTTTATGCAACTGATTTAGTCTGGGAAGCAGATAAAAATGTTATACGAAAGTGAGTTTTTTTTTTTAATTTATAATTTTTTATATTTCAAAACCTAATTGAACGTTCCGCCGGGCCTGTTGTTATTGTATATATTTTCATGTATTTTTTAACGAATTGTCTAAATGTCCGGCTAGACGGATGAATACTAAATACAAAATTATCCCACTACTGTAGAATTTCAATAGCCGGATGAATTTGGGTCTTACAATTAACTTTCACCTGTTCCCTTAAATGTTGAGGGTGTTTGTATCACCTTCTTGCAATTACTAAGTTGCCTACTGTCATTCCGGATTTTCCTAAGAAATTTATGACCCTGTATTGCCTCCAGGTACACACCGCATTAAATGAGATCATTGTGATTGTCGAGTTTCTAAATTTTAGAAACTGGACAATTACGGTTATCCTAAGCCTGCTGTAAACATAGATTTGACGATAGCTTGGCCCCGACAAATCCTAATTACTTAGGTAACCCTTTTCTGGAAAAACCCAACCGACTCTTCCCTATTGTCTAAAGTGTCTATAGTATCTAGATATATTACTTCTCTAAATGACTATCTTCACTAAATCCTGAAAATATTGCTACACAACTTTGATTGAAATATGTAAATATTTTATAATTTCTAGAAAAATAAAAAAAAAAAGCAGATTTACATTAGAACCCACGATCCACATTTCGTCTTCACAGGTTTCCCTCTATTTCTTTACTTTGAATTCGCCTTTTAATTAGTTTAGAGATAATAATATTCTCCTTCTTGTTCCTGTTTTTTCTTCAATATAGCTTGAATTAATAGAATCGAATAAGTGACGAAATTCGGTGAGCGTGGTCTAAGTATAATATAAATAAAAATAAATAAATAAAAATAAATTTAGAACCACCATAAAAATAAATAAACAAACAAATCACTTTTCAGTTTATTAGCAGAATACGGTCACAATTATTACTGTTGTCAATAGCCGGACAAAGTTTATTAAATAAAAACGTCCGTCTAGCCGGACGTGTATTCGCATTGATTTTTTAAATCCTTAGGATGAGGTCCGCACAAGTGCCTTTAAAAGTTGAATGCTTTATGGTAAAAGAAAACGGTACAAAAGAAAAAATAGGATATTTGCTTTTGAGTGTACGTTCTGCGCAAATTTTTACCCAAAGGAGAGAAACGAATATCAAATCAAGTTGGAACACTTTGTTAGGATTGAAAAGCGACTTCAAAACGTGTAAACCTGAATTGTTAATTTCCTTGACTATAGAAGATCAGGAAATAAGTACAATTACGAAGGTAAACTTGTAATAATACGATTCTTTTTTTGTTGATTAAATATTTTTATCAAATTGTCCCAGTGGGCAAATGATATTAAAAACGTCTTTGGAACGTTCCAAAAACGTTTCTAATATAATTTGCCCACTGGGGTGTTTATGAATTTTAATAATAATTATATCTGTACCATTTCTATTTTCATGAACGCATTATGGCGCAATTGAAGAAAGATGTGGAAACGGACCGATCCTCCTTGAAGGAAGATTTAGTGCCTTGTCTACAACAAGATGAACGTTTAATTCAATTAGGTCCACCAGAAACTTGTCAAGATATTTTCTTATTGAGTATCACAGCTGGAGAGGCAACGAATCTTGATCTTCTTGCAAACGAACCAGTCAGTGCAAAAAGTACTTTTAGTTTTTGGTACCGAATTCTCGAAACTGATGTGCAGCTCAAACCCTTCAGAAGCAACAATGCAAGTTCCTGGATATTGAACGAGAAGATAGTCATCAGGATCAGAAGTTCATTAAGTGTTTTAAAGAATTATTTGGAGATGAAACCGTTTTTACTGGTCTCATTAAGACACAAAGATGCTACAATTGCACAGACAGAAATTAATCTTCAGCCCCTTATTCCCGCGGAAAATATTCAAGAGTTCCTAAAAAATTCTGTAAATTCCAGCATAACGTTAGATCAGCATTGTTTACTAACGAATGATGCGAAAAGTGAATGCGAAGGTAATAACTAATTAAGTTAGTTCTCCTTAACATCAGAAATTTTAAATACAGTGCAATTTAATTAGTAATTTAATCAATTTTGTCACAGGTCATTTGAGGAAACCGTCCGTTTGTCTCCAAATAAAACTGCAATACGTTGGAATAAAAAATTCAGTTCTTGAATCTCAGAACTCGAATTTAGTGCCTAATTCCCTTCCTAATTATTATACAACTTCCTCAATGAATGATGTAAACTTTCATGACACGGGTCAAAGTTCCAATTTATTGGTAAGCGTCAGTTAGATGTAGGAAAATTTGTATTTTATATTTAATGCATCATTTAATTAAAAATTTTCTTCCAGTTACCAAAACCTTCGGAAGTAGAATCCCATAGAAATCCCGGTGGTGATTTTAGAAAATGCAGAACAGGAGAGCCGTGTATTTGCACTTGTGGAAATATGCAAAAACAATCCAGGATGCATCCACATTCTTCCGAACCAGTCAATCATTGTTGCAATGAATATTCCAAAAGTGTTGAAGTGTATCGATGTTACTGCTTAAATGTTCAGCTGAATGGTATAAAATTAAGCGCTTCACATCCAGTCATACATCATATTGAATTTAGGTAATTGTCATAAATTTTTATTTTGTGATTTTTTAGTAATATACATAGATATATTTGCTTATAAATAAATATATTTTAACATTTTTTATTCATGTTCGTTTTAAATTAAGGTTTCATCATCCAAAAGCTGAAATAATGTCCACGCTTCATCCTACGATGCCTATTCTGTCTGGAGAAAAGGTCAAGTTACAAGACATTGGATGTAAACTACATTTTATATCTGTAGCGGAAGAAATAAAAAAATTACTCCTCTCTTTTCCACCAAAAATCAGCATTTGTGATGCTGGTAAAGACGAGAAACCTTGTTTGGCGCAAGCAATTTTGGATGTTCAACGACTTTATGGTCATAGTCAGGTGATTTATATTCAAGAAAAACTTTGATTAATTTAAAAAATAATTTTAAAAAACTTTAGTGAGTATTGAAAAAGAAAATTAAAAATGTATGGTTATTTACAGTTCGAATGTCAATATGAAGCGGCTTTGATAGACTCGGATCAGAGAAAAATTGGAGTTCTGGACGTCTCAGTTTATCTAGAGGACCATGGTCCTTATTATAGAACAAAGCAAAGGATATCAGGAGAAAATTTAGGGCCACCAATTTTGGACGATAGCTTAGCGTACAAAATTGTTGAGGAACTTGAAACGTGGAAGGAAAGGCAAAAAGAGATATTCAGAGTAGAGGTAAAACCTTTTTGATTTTATATTCAATTTCCAACTTATTCATTTTAATAATTTTGTACTTTGGATTAACATTAAATCAAATAAAAATTCTAGTTAAAGAAAAAGGAAGAGCGTCATTTAAATCTTCTAAGTGCGGAATGGCAAATGAGAAAAGAAAATTTAGAAGCAAAGTTTGCTTGTAGTGTTGAGCAGTGTAAAATGTTGGCTAATAGTCTGAACCATGCGACTGAAGATTTGCGGACGAGAAGACTTCAAAGTCTCGAGAAGGAAGCAAGGCTTATTAAAGACAAAGAGGATCTGCAGTGTAAATATAATCACATGATGCAGGAACTTAAGGAAACGTTTTATAAATTACAAGAAGAACTTTCCGTCAAAGTGAAATATCTAGAAGATCAGAATCGAGTTCTTGAACTTCAACTCGAGCCTTTGAGGCGAGAGAACGACAACTTAAAGCAAATTGTAAATAAGCAAACTGAGAAGCTTCAAATTCATGAGAAAGGATCCTTAACTCAAGACCAAACAGCTTCGTTGTTACAAGAATTGAAAAGTCTCGAAGAAAAATTGACGAATGCACAGAAGAGTAAATCTTACTTCAAAGAGCAATGGGGAAAAGCAATGCGAGAAATTCACATGATGAAAATGGAAAATCAGCAAGCAATCGAAATGCAAATCAAAAGTAGTAAAGAAGAACTAAAAAATTTAAAGTGAGTTTTATATTTAAAATATTATAGGTAAAGATTTATATATTAATATGTATATTAATTTGAAATTACTTTACAGTATGGAAGACATTTTGAACGCAGATCCACGAGTATTATCGAGCAACCAAATTCTTTTAGGACAGCTGCAGAAGGAAATGAACGCCATGAAACCCAAACCAACTTTTCTTGATAACATCTCGAATGATCAAATTTTTGCACCCGTTAGTAACCTCGCCCTGAAATCAAATCGCAGTGCTCAAAAATCAGAATTAACCACAAGATCTGAAGAACATGAAGAGAAATTACGAATGTTAATAGAAGAGAGAGACGCGCTTTTAAAAACTGGAAGCTACACAAACGACGATGCTGTGATAGTTAAGTTAAATACTGAAATCAGATCGCATTTAATATTCTGCTGACGTAAGTTTTTACCAGAATTTTAAACTATATAACAGGTAATTTAAGTCTCAGCCGTTTCAGTATTGTAAATTCTCGTGACGTGAGATTAGAAGAAGATAAAGAGTCTATCATGACAATAATGAAGGCTAAGGAATTTTATAGAATTAATATCTGATATTTTTATTTGTACATATACATTGGTAAATAAATAAGAAACGATGCTTTTAGTATATCGAGTTTTATTACTTTATAATAGTAATTGTAAAACGGGTTAGATTTTTGTAAGTCTATTTGTTTGATGAATCTATCCACCAAATTGGTAAATTCACTGGTGCTTCAGTGTCTACAGCTTTTCGCATTACTTTTATAATTACTTTTATAGTCTGAATCTCAAAATGAAGTAGTGTTGATTGGCTGGTGATTCTTGTTACAATTTGAAGAGGATAATATTAGGTAATTTTAATCTTTTTATTTTAAAAAATATTTTATGTACCTACTGTTACTACTTATGCAAGTATTAATTTTTAAATTGCTCTGCAGGTTTTAATATAAAATTAAAACACAACAGCAAGATCTAAATGTAAGAAGAAAAGCACTGGATGACTGAAAGTATAGACCGTTCTTAGTTTTTCGAAAAACGTAAGTTTTTATCTGAATTTCAAAGGCTAAGAAGTAATTTTAGTGTTTTAAGTCTTTACGATATATTAATCTTATTTATATATGTATATTGTTAAAATAATAGATGACTAATTTTAATTTATGAAGATTTATAAAAGTAGGGAAGAACTTCTAGAGGAGCTGGATAGTTTCTTATCCATTTTGGGCCGACCTGAACTTGATTAGTATTTCCGTCTTTCCATACTCCAGTTGGAAGATAAATATCTCGTGAGATTGCCCCTCTTTCAATCACTGGTGCGACTAAAACCTCTTCTCCAAGGAGATATTCTAAATTTCAAGAAAAAGTAGTTTTAAAGTTTTCTGGATTAAAATTCAATTTTCTATTCTTGAATAACTTTTTACTTACGATCGTTAATTTTAAGAGTTTCTTTGTTAGTTGGGTCCACCCACCAAATTGGAGGATTCACTGGTGCTCCAGTCTCCACAGCTTTTTGCATAGCTTTAACGATTCGGGAAGTAGCTTCAGCATGTAAATCAGTCATTCTCTTGCAGATAGCAATTGTCTGAAAGAATTAAATTGAAAGTTTTATTAAACCTTCTATTATTACTTAATGTAAGTATTTATTAATTTTTCTAATTTACTTTATTGTCATAATCCCAGGGAACGAAGGAATACTGAAGAGAGGGCATGAAAACGTTGGCTTGAAGCCACCTGATGAATAATTCCTTTGAGGGTAATTCAGTTGCATTGAAAGAATTATTCACGTAACCATTGCCACCAATCATATCAGGAAGTACGAAAACGTATCCATTCAAATTCATCTGCAACAAAGTCGTTATCAAAGTCGGAAGACCATTGTTCCAGGTCCAGCGCGAGTCTTTGTCAATCATCCTGATGAAAATAGGAAGATTTTGACTTCTCCAACCAACTCGTGCTTCAATAATGTTATTAAAATTCTCAGCTAAGGCTGTCACGTATTTGGTTGTAAAAATGCCAGGCTTGAGGTCGTCATTTCCAGTTAATACCGGAGGTTGAGGAAGCCATGAAATTTCTCCAGCGTCGAATTTAAAACTGTCAATGCCCAGCTTCTGTAAGTTTTCCAATCTCGTGATCCACCATTTCACTGCTGCTGGGTTTGTAAAATCTATAGTTGCTGCTTTCTGACCTAAACATGAAATTACAATTAATTAATGCCTCTCCACGAATTCAGTACTTGATTCATTTTATTTATGTATTAAATAACTTGCCTTGCCACCAAGACATGATAACACTTTTTTCAGAATTCTTCACGAAGTATCCTTTCTCCAAAGCTTCTTTGTAGGCATCAGTGCAGCCTTCGTTAATGAAGGGGTGAATCCAAAGAGTCGTTCTAAATCCAAGCTTCTTCAAATCGCTTGTGAGCTTTTGAACATCGGGGAATTTGGCTTTATCAAAAAGTGCAGAACCGTAACAAGTTTCCCAATTATCGTCAATTTCCAGCTGGCTATTATTGAATCCATTCGATAAAATTTCTTGAGCAAACTCTCTGACGACCTTATCATTGACGTGGACTTTGTATCTAGCCCAGGTCGACCAAATAGGATGTCTGATCATTCTTTCGTCTGGAATTCCTGTTGGTTTCTTGAAGTGATTTTTTATCACGAGCTCGTGCGCTTTTCTAGAATTAGCAATCATCGTTCCAATTTCATAACTGAGTGTCAACTTTTGACGAGTCGTATATGGATTTTTATTTTTGGCTATCAGACAGAGGTGTTTATCCTTGAAGTTGTTTTGATCCAGAAATAGGGGATCAGTTTCATTAACAAAAATGTAAGCTCCTTCGCTCGAAAGCCAGTATCGTTCTGCTATTGCCATGTTAGTTAAATGTGTAGGCAGATAAGGTTCTTCTTCGTAGTACATGTGCTGAATTGGCCAATGTTGGTATCGCATTTGCGGTCCCCCGAACCATTCCACTCCTTCTTTAAGTTCTATGCAGTCAATTAATTCTGCCTTAGGATTATTTACTGAACGAGAGATTTTTATAATCCCATTGGTTGTATCTATCGTTGAGTGGATCTCGTTTCCATTTTTTATGCATATTTTGTTTTGACCACAAGCTTCAATTTGTTGTTGGGACTGAACCTTGTCAGGATCGTTGATGTAGAGACGGCTTCGCAATTTTGATCCATCTAGAACATCCAATATTAATTAGAAACTGATAATGCATAAATTATAATTTTTAAATGACTAGCATTCATTTTTTAATTTTAATATATCTACCATTGATTGTCAATTCCAGAACTACGCTTGTGTTTCTGATCTCAACTTTGACCTTGCCATTTTGAGCCAATGGATCCAACTCAGGATCTACACAAGCGCTGGCAAAAATCAACGCGAAATAGAGAAAACCTGGAATTTGTTTAAAAATTAATATTTTGATAAATGCAGCTTACTATTCAATTACTAACTATTTAATCAGCGCACAGTTGATCTAAACTGAAGGAGTGAAGCGATATTTACCTATCGTTAAGTTCCACCTCATCTTCACAGTAGTCCAGTTTGGAATGATAGCCACTTAAAGTGAAAAAATCTATATAAGACCTCTTCTTCAATTTTTATATCTACTATCGTAACTTTGATTTTAAAAGGAAATGATCAAATCGTGATTGCTTCCGACAAACAATCTAGGGAAAATTCTAGTATGAATGATAATACTCTTATCTGATGACAAGTGAAGCCTTGACAACTAAACTATTGCACATTATCTCATATTTTAATTGCAGCATTTATCCTATACTATATAACTCAATATTATTATTGTTAACTTACGTGGAATGAAATATTCCCTTTATTATCACTGATAATATGTTTACCTAAGATAGTAATCCAATGTCGATATTAATCTTCGCTAAATATCGTTTAAAATAATAGTTGTTCATCGTCCTTGTTTTTTTAAATCTCTACAATCATCTAATGTACTAAGGTCATTGTAAAATTATTTTAGTCACACATTACACTTTCTTAATTAAGGTAATATCAATAATTAGATTATTGGTAATTATAATACTAGTTCATAATTTTAGAGATTTAAATAAGGCGCTGTTGGATTCAAGTTCATAAGTTTATTATTATTGGCTATATTTAAATTTAATTTCTGTTTCGTTCATTTGCTTCATCCCCTCTTCTAATTACATTAATCTCGTCTTTCTTCAGTTAGTCCCTCTGGATTCTGGAATTCCAGCTCAGTCAGTTTGATAGTTTGATTCGCATATTCACATTTAGAGTGTTGAAAGATCGGTTTTCTTACATTTGAATTTTTTTTAAGTCAAGTTAAAAACATAATTAACAATGCGAGAAATTGTGCACTTGCAAGTAGGGCAATGCGGAAACCAAGTCGGGACAAAGGTATTTAATTTCAATTCCAGTTATTCTATTACTTTATTATATGTATCAAGCCAGTTATTAGACTTCTATTTCTTCTTCAAAAATTCCTGATAACAAACACATTTCTAGAACGTTAATTAAATACGTAATAAAATAATCTTGTAAAATTGTTTTAAATCTTACTTCATGAATTTTATTTCTCATATCAATGAGAAATCTCGACCGCTAAAAGTTCTCTGACCTTCAACTACTTTCTTACATCGTTATTATGTTTATTATTTTCATTCAGAAGCTTCTAATCTCTATCCGTGAAATTAAATTACATATTTGTTTTTAAATCTCAAGATTATCTTCCTTTCTTAATACAGTTTAATATTTTAAATAAGTATTTTAATTTCGTGAATAATCTATGATTTTTATTCTGATTCCAGTTTTGGGAAATGATTTCCCTCGAACATGGAATTGACGCTGAAGGTCATTACACTGGAAGCACCAAAGAACTACAGTTGGACAGAATCAGCGTCTATTATAATGAAGTACTTGGGAACATATATGTTCCCAGGGCGATTTTGATCGACCTTGAGCCTGGTACAATGGACGCTGCAAAATCAGGTTTATTTGGAAAACTCTTCCGACCCGATAATTTTGTTTACGGCCAGGGAGGTGCTGGAAACAATTGGGCTAAAGGTCATTACACTGATGGAGCAGAGCTTTCAGAAAATGTCCTGGACGTGATCAGAAAAGTAAAATTCTACTTTTATAATATTATCTTTACTGCATTTTTATTTTCTTTCTGCTTCTAGCTTTTTATTTGTTGACTTGGAATTGATCATTTGATTTATTGGAAATATATCTGATTCCCAAATATTTCTTTTAGGAATGTGAAAACTGCGATAGCCTTCAAGGTTTCCAAGTGTGTCATTCCCTCGGAGGAGGAACGGGCTCGGGAATGGGAACTTTACTTCTCTCAAAAATAAAAGAGGAGTATCCAGATAGGTAATAAACCTGGGATTTGAAAACTGCTTCTATCTATTAATTTTCAGTCTTATATATTATTAACATTTCCTTTTTGCAGGATGCTTTCCACCTTTAGCGTAATGCCGAGTCCCAAAGTTTCGGATACAGTCGTGGAACCTTATAATGCTACCTTGTCCACCCATCAACTTGTGGAAGTTGTGGATAATACCTTCTGCATCGACAACGAGGCACTGTACGACATTTGCTTCCGGACTTTAAAATTAAGTTCACCCACTTATAATGATTTGAACCATCTCGTTTCGTTAACAATGTCAGGTAAGAATTTATAAAAAAAAATGTTGCAGAATTTATTAAACTAAAAAAAGTTCATCTTTAGAAATTAATGTTTTGTTTTTGGTTTCTATTACAGGTGTAACTACAAGTCTGCGATTTCCAGGGCAGCTGAACGCCGATTTGAGAAAACTGTCGGTTAACATGGTTCCATTTCCCAGGCTACATTTTTTCGTTCCTGGATTCGCACCTCTTATTGCCCGTTCTTGTCAACAATACTCAGCTCTATCTGTTCCTGAATTAACTCAACAGGTAAACAATTTCTTAACATCCAGGAAAAATTAGAATATTTATAAATATATACTTTTTACGTTAATTAAAAAGTGACATAGATTTATAACATTTAAAAATGCCTATCAATTTTTCAGATGTTTGACCCGAGAAATATGATGGCAGCTTGCGATCCTCGACATGGAAGATACTTGACTGTAGCTACAATTTTCCGAGGAAAGATGTCGATGAAGGAAGTAGACAATCAAATTAGTAATGTGCAAAATAAAGAGAGCGCCTACTTCGTTGAATGGATTCCAAACAACATCAAAACTGCAGTTTGTGATATCGCACCTCTTGGTATGAAGATGTCGAGCACTTTTCTTGGCAACACTACAGCAATTCAGGAACTGTTTAAGCGAATCTCCGAGCAGTTTTGTGCAATGTTTAAACGCAGGGCTTTCCTACATTGGTAAGTAAATTTTGAATTTATGTTTAATTAGCTTTTTTTTAGCCTTATTTAGTAATTTTAAATAAAATTTAATTTAAATTACAATTTGAAAACTAAAAATTTGTTTACAGGTACACTGGTGAAGGCATGGACCCCATGGAGTTCACAGAAGCCGAATCAAACCTGAATGATTTGATTTCCGAGTACCAACAATACCAAGAAATCACAGATGAAGAAGAAGAAGTCAATCATTTTAGCGCCGACGAAGATGCTGATTAAAGTCAGAATCATTAAGTTTCGTCTTTCTCTTAAAGCTCTACATTATACAAAGTAATTCCTCTCTGTTTTATGTTATTGTCTGTTTTATTATTTTTTTAAAGAGATTAGTAGGCTTTATTAATTTATTAAATGATTCTGCGTGACATAGTTGTTTTTTATCCTTCGAAACGTTGTCAAAAATTTGTTGTTATACTCGTGTATTTGTTCGCTCAATTATTATTTATTTTTTGAGAACAGGTTGTTAAATGCATTCACTTTTAAACTTCGACTGGTTCGTTGAGTTTTCTGTGTGATATTACTGAGGATGTATTGAATGCATATTGACGTAAAATATATACTTTTTTACTATTTATTTTTATACTATTATTGTATTATTTATGCCAATGCTCAGAATATTTTTATGCTAATTTATATTTTTATTTCTGTTGCATGGTCGATTTATTTTTTATTAGTTGAAAACATTCTTTTAAATGAATTAGAAAATCTTTCCTTCGTCTTAAGATCCTTTGCAGAGAAAGAAACATTTTGAATTTATCATTTTTCCCGCTTTATTTTTATAGAGGGCGTTTAAATACGTTCAGAAACATAACCTCAAAATTACTCAAAATAAAGATTCACATGTTTCGGGTTTCGGATATTTGATGTATTGTTTTTAAGATTTTTATTTAAAAAGCTCAATGATAAGTTTTTTTTTAATAAATAAAACTAATTTCTAAGCTGCAGAAGGTGAATTTTAAATAAAGAATCATCAGAAAGTAGGATTTAAACTTCTGGTAAATTTTATTTACATTTTATACTTTACGATTTTTCTATTCGAATAATTATAGTGAGAATACGTAATATTTCTTGGTAATAATTACTAAATATTATGTAAAATAACATAAAAGTTCATTTAATTAACACTTAATAAAATTGAGTTGTTTCGGCAATAATTGCGAAATTGTTTTCGTTATTAGAGATTCTGTTATGAATACTCCAAAAATCACTTTCAAAGTATTTTTAACAATTAAATATTTAAAATTAATAAGCAATTAATTGTGATCCACTTACTAATATTTTGAGATATTTTTTTAAATTAAAATATATCAACGTGAACGATTTACAGTAACAGAAAGTAATTTTCATTGATTCTAGTCTTAAATTTAAATACAATGTTTCTAATTTAATAGTGAATTATAAATTCACTTGATCTACCTTTTGTAATGTTTTATTAAGATTCAATGCAAAAAATGAATTAAAAATATGTTTCATTTCAGGTTCATCATAAAAATTCGCAATCATGTCTTCGTGGAAGAAGGCAGCAAAAACAGGGCAAAAAACACATCGTGAACGACATCAACCTGAAGCTCGAAAGCACTTGGGACTTCTAGAA
Organism: Synergus itoensis; assembly: GCA_904066005.1. Taxonomy (NCBI): domain Eukaryota; kingdom Metazoa; phylum Arthropoda; class Insecta; order Hymenoptera; family Cynipidae; genus Synergus; species Synergus itoensis. The sequence continues at coordinate 191,677 of CAJFCP010000036.1, read as the reverse complement.
AAGAAAAAGGATTATGTAGCAAGAGCAAAGGATTACCATTCGAAGCAGGCCCAATTAAAGATCCTGAGAAATCGAGTGTTGAACAAAAATCCGGATGAGTTTTATTTTCACATGATAAATTCAAAAATTGAAGATGGTATTCACCGAGAAAAGGACAAACCCGAGGAGCATACACCTGAACAATTACTTCTGATGAAAACGCAGGATTTAAAATACGTCGCCTACAAAAGAAATATGGAAGCGAAGAAAATTGATAAACTACAGAGTCAATTACACTTAATCGACGCTGCGAATGTGACGAAGAATAAGCACATTTTCTTTGTTGATAACGATGAAGAAGCCAAGAATTTCGACCTTGCCAAGAGATTTGACACACATCCTGCGCTGTTGAGTAGAAGGACTAATCGGCCCAGGATGAGCAATTTGAAAAATATGAAGCTGCCAGATGTGGATGAGGAAATGCTTGCGAAAATTGAACAGCAAAAACATATGGCTTATAGGGAATTGGACAAGAGGATTGAACGAGAAAGGGAATTAACTGTTGTTCAACAGAAACTGGAAATCCAGAGAGCTTTAAAGGACAAGAAAGTCACGACACCGACGCGTATTCGTGCTGCAACGAAAACTGCACCACCTATTTTTAAATGGAAATATGAAAGAAAAAGATGATTTTATCTGTGGATATTTAAAGATAATAAAGTTAGGTTTGGATAAAAAAAAAACTTGTTTTCTTATTTGTCTAATTGTTTGAAAATAATTCAGGAAAAATAGTTTATTAGTGAATTCTCAATTTTGAGATTTAGAAAATAGAAGTTTAGAACTATGTAGTTGTTAAAAATGTATTCTTTTGTTTGCTTTGTTGATCGATATTTGATCGAAGAGCTAACTTCAAGATTCAGTTAAAGTCTAAATAAGGTCGTCAAAAGAAATTTGATGATAGATTGATTAATTTAGGTAGAAGAGAGTCTCGAAAAAGGGTAAATAATACTTTTTATAGACAATTCACTTTTCTGTAATCCATTTTTAATTTACGCTGAAATCAGAAACTTAATTTTACTTTTAAAATATGTACAGTTTAAGATGTCGGAGGCTGACGCAAATCAGCAATCAAATGTTGAAGCGCAGGTTGTGGTAGGGCCTCCACTATTGCCTGCTTTATATAAAGGTCAACAAATTAATAATGTAAGTGTATTTATTAAAATATATTCGAATTTAATTGATATTAAGCGAATGCTATAAATTATTAAAAATTTCAGGGGCCATATTCAATTACTGTAACAGAGGATATGGCAAGAGAACGAGAAAGACAAAATCAAGAAATATATAGACAATGGGTTGCTCAGATAAGCAGAGAAAATCGAGTTAATGATGATTATTATGCAGAGTTTAAAAATCGGAATATTCGGAGGAAGTTTATTCGAAATGTCTTTTGTGTTCTTTCTCTGCTCATACTTTTTACAATTGGTGTTATTTCACTTTTCATATTTGTGTAAGCTTGATGATTCTGATTTTTATTTAATAATTGTAATTCAATATTATTCAACTCAAGTATCATTTTTCAGAGAAGACGCTAATACGTTTCTACTTCAGAATTGGTATTTGACTTGGGTCGCTCTGTACGTAAATGCTTAATTTATTAATCGTATATTTAAATTTATTAATCGTATATTTAAATTTATTAATCCAAAGGATTATAATTTATTTATGCTTTATCAGGGGGGCTTTCGTAATGAGCTACTTGATAATTATTTGTAATGAATCAGCGAGAAGAGATTTCCCTTGTAATTGGATCTGTCTTTTTATTCTGGTAATATGTTTCAATTAAAATAAAAAATTAAAATTAATTATTTTAGATACATTAGTATTTTTAGTGATTGATACTTTAAATTTTATTTTGTAGACTGTATCGATGTCTTTTTTAATGGCTTGCGTGTCGGTTGCATACACATTTGAAATTGTACTAGCTGCTGGGACTACAACTGCTGCAATTACAATGATGATCTCTTTTTTTGCAACATTTTGCAGCGTAAGTAGAAGTCTTCTAACTGATCAAATTTAGTAAAGATGTATAAATTAAAAATCTTTCTTTTTTTTATTTTAGAGACTAATTTCAGCTTTGAAAAGTGATTCAAAATCTATTACAATTAAAATAAATTACAATTAAGGGTGTCGGAGCCAAGTTCTAATCTAAAAATTCGATTTCTCCATTTTACTTAACAAATATTAAATTTTGAATTTTTTCCCCTTTGTAGAATTAATCAATTTGTAATTAGAATTATGCGTACAGAGCGAGAAAATATATAATTCAAATATTTTTTAAGTAAAATGAAAATATTCAATTTTGAAGTTAGATTTTTAATTCTTCGTTTTATGCAAAAAATATCGAAATTAAATATTTTTTCACTCTGTATGCAGTCTTATATTTGAAAAGATTATCGCTACAGAGCGAAAAAATATTTATCTATAATTTTCGTTGAGTAAAATGGAGAATGGAATTTTGAGCTTAACACTTGGTTCCAACGCCCTCAAAAATTTTTATTTTAAATTCTTTGTCTTTATTTTCAGTTTGATTTAACAAAACGAACAGGATTGCTAATGATTAGTGGATTTATCGGACTCATGTTAATTTTTGTTGTTCTACCGATTTATATTTTTACTGCACTAAATGCGTTACGTATAGTCATTGGAGTCATAGGGAGTTTTATAATATCAATGGTAATTATGAATTATATTCTATTATGAAAAAAAATTAATATCTGAAATAACTTAAAAGAAAATTAAAATATTTCCTTGTATTTCAGTACCTATATTTTGATATACAAACTATCATGGGAGGAAGAGCAATCGAGTTAAGACCTGACGAAATCGTTTACGCTGTCACTCGACTTTATGTCGATATTTTGACTCTTTATCAGTACTCACTGCAATTCTTCCGTTAATTATTTTTTAATTTAACTTTAAAATAATCTTAATTCAAAATAAGAATGCTGTTCTGTGAAAGTTTAATTTTCTTATCAAATAAATGTCCGTTGAGAACAATATTTAAAAATTTTAATAGTTCAAAATCTAGAATTATATCGGAAAGATTATGTACTACTTCGTTTTAACTTTTGAAGACTAAATTTTATTGAAAAAAAAAAACTTGAAAAAAAAGATAAAAGATTTATTATTAAATTAATACAAATTTGTATACTTTTTTTTGCAATGTTACAGCAATATTGTTTTATTTTGTTTATAAATAGTTTGGTAGATAATCATAGTAGTTGAAATATGAAAAATGAGTATATTATACGAATGATATATTATGATGAAGACACGTATGCGAAAGGCAGCGAAGAAATCATAGAGAAAAAGGTTTTCAGTGTAACACCCGGATTAGGTGCCAAATATCTATCATTTTTTCTCGCTTTCTCTAAGCTGTCCTCATTGCCGAACTGCAAGCGGATTTCACGTTTCCCGGAGACAGAAAAAAATCTTTAACCATTGTCCACTCAAGGGAAGAATGTCCCGTAAAACCGAGAAATTCGTATATGAAAAAAGTAATCGAGCTAGTTCATAATAAAGATACTAATTTCATAATCGTAACTTAAGAGCGTTGGACCCAAATGTTCAGCTCAAAATTCCATTCTCCGTTTTACTAAACGAAAATTGTAGATAAATATTTTTTCGCTCTGTACCGCTAATCTTTTCTGAAATATAAGACTGCATACAGAGCGAAAAAATATTTAATTTTGATACTTTTTGCATAAAACGAAGAATTAAAAATTTAATTTCAAAATTCAATATTTTCATTTAACTTTTAAAATATTTGAATTAAATATTTTCTCGCGCTGTACGCATAATTCTAGTTAAAATTGATTAATTCTACAGAGGGAAAAAATTCCAATTTTCATATTTGTTAAGTAAATTGAAGAAATCGATTTTTTAGATTGGAACTTAATTCCGACGCCCTTAAAAATGAATAATTAATATGTATTGATTAATAATAATTTATTGAATGAAATTTTTAGAGTTTATAAAAGAAATTAGATTAGAATAATTATTAAGGAATAATTTAATGTATAACTATATTGGCTAGGATAAAAAAAACCACGTTTCGAAAGAAGTTGCTTACTTCACTCGTTAGGGTGGATTTCTTATCTTCAGAATTTTATTGGCCTCGCTATTTTCAGTCACGTCTTTTATACTCTTCTCATTCTTCTTCTTTTTTTTTAATAATCTTTGTACATGATAAAAAACAAATATTGTTACAATATATTGTACTAAACATTTATTTTCTTCTGAAAAAATTCTGTCTCCTAAAAATACATATTCTCAGTAATTTCATAACTTTTAAAATTTGATTTTAGTTTTCCATTGACGGATTTTTCCCTCTTTTATCTGAAAGAACGTGCAGAGCAGCCTATTCTTATCCTCAGGCATTATTATTATGTGAGAAGAAAACGTCACGTGTGTCCCCATAATTTAGAAGTGGGTCAGAAATTTTAATACTTCTAAGCAATTTTAATACACACTTTATTAAGGGTGTTGGAGCCAAGTTCTGATCTAAAAAAATATTTTTTAAGGAAAATGAAAATATTGAATTTTGAAGTTAGATTTTGAATTCTTCGTTTTATGCAAACAATATCGAAATTAAATATTTTTTCGCTCTATATGCACTTTTTCATTTTAAAAAAGATTAGCGCTACAGAGCGAAAAAATAATTATCTATAATTTTTGTTGAGTAAAATGTAGAATGGAATTTCCTATCTTTCAATTCTAATTAATCCAGTCAATCCGAATGAAACTGGCCTATCCGAATCAATCCGAATGTTTCCTAAAATTCGGATTCATTCAGGTTTATTCGTATTGAAATTTTCGGAATGAATTTCAATCCGAATCTTTCGCCAGGGATTTTTGGTAATAATGGTGTATTTTATCGTCTTCAACTCTTAAATAGTATTTTTTCATAACATATTCTACACTAAAAAGTAATTTCATCTGCAAAAAGCATAAATTTCCACATTTCCTCACTTTCGTTTCGTTATCTTTATTTATGATTCTTTCTCTACGATACTTTTCAGAAGAATTGGATGGAATCTGGAATAGAGACCATCGGTCTTTGAGTACCTGATGCTTACTCGTACCCTCATGAAAGGCAATGAGACTGAGAGATACCCTCTTTCTATCCCACATCACCCACATTTCCAGAGCCTGCTGTTTATTTACCTTGTCACTCAATGGTCTACTTTCAATCACTGTCTTACGCCCTCGCGTTTTCTTATTTTTATTTTTATTCTCATTCATTAGACAAAGGTAATTTTCTTTCAATTATAGATTTGTCCTGCCCTGGCGAAAGTTTCGAATTGAAATTCATTCCGAACCAATCCGAAATTTTTCGAATCATTCCAGAATTTGTATCCGAACCAAACAGTTTCATTCAGATCTAATCCGAACGAAGTTTACAACTCGGATTAATTCCAGGCACCTATCCTATACCAGGATGCCTATCCACTTAAATTCAAACTAATCCAAGGTCAAATCAATATTTCTATCCGACTGAATTCGATCGAATCCGGTTTTGAAACCAGGATTCCTAACTGATTTAATTCGATCTAATCTGAAGTCAAAACAAGAATAATAACAATCCGAACGAATTTGATTTTAAAAGAAGGATTCTAATCCGGTTGAATCCGACCTAATCCGACTTTAAAACAAGGATGCCAATCCAACTGAATCCGAGGTGAAACCCATGATTTTTATCCAACTGAATACGCTCTATTTCAATGTCGGTTAGGATTCCAATCCAAATGAATCCGATCTAATCTGAAATCGATAAAAGAATGACAATCCTACCTACAATATTATACAGGAATTAAATAAAAAGATTTTATTTTATTTTATTTTATTAATTTAAATTTATTAATTTGATTTAAATCCAATTTGAAAGCAAGGATGCGCAAAAAGCTATACTGCTAAGTTGATGCCTAAACATGTTATTCTTCTATAATTATAGAAATACATATTGGCTATAATTTATTTAATACTTTTTTTTATTGAGAGACTTTCAATATATGCGTGGGAGATGAATTGGATTTCATTAACTGGAGAGGCCTGGTTTCGTTCAAGACTGCTAACGTTGCGCGAGGAGAGTTTCTTCATTGTGCGATATATAAACGAATACAGAACTACTACCAGTAAAATCACCACGACCAATACGACCATCGTAACTATGGAAGCCTGTCTGTGCCAGATGCACCTCTCAGCCACCCTTATCGTCTATAATTAATTCCGAAGCTTACCCCATGCAGACTTCTATTATACCATTTTGACACTCAGCCTAATGTTTTAACGCTTTCTTATCTAGCAGAAAACTTATTCATAGGGTCAATGGATCCGGAAGATTAATTCTCATGAAGACGATAAATGCATTTACGAAATTAACCTTGATTTGCATCTTTCGAATTCAATTTTGAGTAATTAATTCAGCGAACATAATTTTGTTGAATAATCCTAGCGAAAGCTTCGGATTGAAGTTCACTTTGAACCAATCCGAAGCTATCCGATCTAATTCGAAGGATGTTTTCAATCCGAATGAATTCAACCAATCCGAATTAATCCGAATAATCAGAATTAATCCGAAATAATTCCATAATTTGTATTCGAACCATTTTCATGAAAAAAATGTTTGCTTTGAAATTGTTTAAACAATTATTGTTTAAACAAATTATTTATCAGTGCAGGATACTTAAGCTTCGGATTGAAATTCATTCTGAACCAACTCGAAATTTTCCGAATCATTCCGGAATTTTTATCCGTACCAAACAGTTTCATTCCGATCTAATCCGAATGAAGTTCAATTTGAATTAATCCGAGGCCCATTCAAAATCAATCCGAATGAATTCGGACAATCCGGTCAATCAGAACTTATTATCTGAATGGATCCGACTTAATCCGGTCTATCCGAATTAATCCGGACAATTCGGATAAATTTGGATTCATTCGAATTGACTGGATTTTCACTTGGATTAAAGGTTTGGATTGATTTTGAATGGACTTCGGATTAATTCAAATTGAACTTCATTCGGAATAGATCGGAATGAAACTGTTTGGTACGGATACAAATTCCGGAATGACTCGAAAATTTGTAACAATTGATTCATAATAATTGATTCATAACAATTGATTCATAACAATTGATTCATAACAATTGATTCATAATAATTGATATTATTAATTTTGAACTGAATATCACATAAATTTTTGTATATTTTGTATTGTGCTATTGAATTGCACATTTATGTGTCTCTCTTACTTTCACTCATTACTTCAACCGCCAGATTAAATCACATTTCAGTTTGAGGAAGTGACGCGAAATTCAGCAGTACTCAAGAATTTCAGGTGGAAACTCTTAACCCAGTAATTTTTAGTTGCAAGTAAATTCCAGCTTTAAACCAATTTTTTATTAATTTTTTTTTTATAAATTTTAAAGACTAACGTGCAGGAAAAATAATAGCTTTCCTCTGTAAGTTATTTTTCCTAATTCTCTTAAAATATCTTCTTTTAAATTGAAACAATGATTCAATGCAAAATTGCAATTAAGATAGTACCCTAGTAGAAATTGGTCTAGTTTTTCCTTAACACTCTCAAGTAACTCGTAGGGCTGAAATGGGGAAAAACTAGACTAGAGAAACTAGGTAGTGCCTAGTTAGAACCTAACTAGAATTTCCTGAACAGATTTGAATGAGGAAATCCTTGACTAGTAATCAATGAAATTTCCTCATTCAATACGAGAATAGTTTTTCCTTGCCTGTATCTCGATAGAAACTAACTAGGATTTCCTGCTCAGTTTTAACTTGAAAGATCCCTCTACTGATTTCTACATTTCATACTTGGGTTTGGATATGAATATTTATATTTGTTTTTATTATATAATAAAAATTTAATACAAAGAAATAAATGAAAAAATCTATAATTATTTAATAATAATTAATAATAAGTATTTTATAAATGATAATTTATTAAATGATTATTAAACTACTAATTTAATGCAAATACTTGTAAAGAGAAACAACATGCGGACAAGGAATGAACGAGGAGTGGAAAATATATAATTTATTTTATATTTTTGCAAATAAAAGAGTTTATTTCATTTAAAAAATGGAAATAATTTTATTAAATCTACGTAAGTATGTACCTCGTAAGAAACTAACCAGATTCCTTCTAGATTTCCTAGTCAGTTCCTTACTCGAAGCAGCGTTACATTCCTCACTAGTAACTGACAAGTTTCCTAGTTGGGTGCTAACCAGACGTAGAGAAAAACTGATTAGAAACTTTCCTAAAACTAGGACTCGTTTCTACTGGGGTAGAATTGAAATTGGAAAGGTGTAGTTAACGAGACTTTAATTTAAAATCGTCGCCTGTAATATTATTGCTTACGTTCAAAGTTCTGTTTAAAAGAGAAGAAGAGAGGCGTGGGAGGGTATTGATGAAGATAGTGGTACCAATTCTGAAGTATGATAAAAAGCGCTTTAATAAAGCCTCCGAGTGAGCCAGTTCGCCCTCATATCAAGAATTCTTCAAGGTCCACGCATTCCTCTGGACGGGAAACGCTCTTCAAGAACATTCTCGTGGCTCTCGATGGTTCATTGATAGACTTTAGACGCCGCTGAAACGTCACGAAAGTCATTTATATTATTTTTTTTTTATATTTAAAAAGCAGGACAAAGCTGTATTAATTAATCATTTATTCAAAATTCTCCCTTAATTAAATACTTTTCTTATTGTTAGAAAATAAAAACGCATTTTTCTAAATAAAACAGAAATAATGATATAAGAAATAACTGGTAATAATAATCTAAGTAAAATCATAGATGCTGTAAGAAATGAAATTTTGCATTGAAATTTTATCATCGTTATCAAATTTTATCATTAGCAAAGAAGTTTGTTTAATTTGTATGCTTGTTTATAGTTAAAAATCTATTATTGAGTTGACAATAGAAAGGATTAGGAGAAGTTCCTTGTTTAATTATTCTTGCCTTACAAATCTCGCTTTGACTTGCAGGCAATACGAGTTTAATTTTCTTCACTCAGGAGTCTTGATAAGTTTATCCTCCTCTCCCTCGGGAATTAAGTTAAATCGCTTTATTTTATAGTCTCCTTTCATCAGTCATTAAAATTAAATTTTAAGCCTCTTTTCTACAAATCCTAAAATCGAATTAAAAATTGAAAACTTAATATTTCAGGATTTCAGAAGAACTCGAGAGAGTTTATTGAAGAGTTGAATGAGGGGTGTAGGTGCGCTATTTTTCTCATTTTATATCAAAAACATTTAATATTTTTTTCTCCAGAAAAATTTTAGACAGACGTGTGGAATTCATTTTAAGTAGGGAAAGTCACTTTTATCAAAAAATTGTCGAATAATAGAATAAATATTTAAAATATACAATTTGAGGAGAAAAGGAAATATAAGTTCTATTTTGACCATTTTTCAATAGGATGAGTATAGTTTTCGTTTTAATCGTAAAAAATACTTAATAAGAGATTTAAAGTAATATTATTTCAGAGAAGTTTTAGGGATTTACACAGATTTTAAGACAACTTTATTGATTTTAAAGCTTTTCAAAAAAACGCAAAACATTTTTTATTCATTTCAAAGGATTTCAAGGAATATCTAACAAATTTTCAAGGATTGTAAATGATTTAAACTTGTGTGCAGGAACTTAAGAATATTTTAACAAATACTATATTTAAATACATTTAAAAAACAAAATAACAATAATATTCATTATAAATAATAATATTTCTATTCATTTTAAAGAATCTCAAGGGATATCTAACAAACTTTCAAAGATTTCAAATAATTTAAAATTGTTTGAAGGAATTTAAGAAGATTTAAACATATATCATAATTAGATACATTTAGAATAAATAAACTGTTTCCTTATGCACTCACACTTGTACGTAAACAAGCAATAGTACCTACTCAATAAATGTATCTATTCATAATATTTCTTAAAATCACTTAAAATTCTTTCAAACAACATTAAATCATTTATAATCATTAAAAGTTTAATAGATGTCTCCTGAAATTCTTTGAAATCAATAAAAAGTCTTGAATACTTTTGAAAATCTTAAAATTTTATTAGGTATCTCTTGAAATTCTTTGCAATCAATAAAAATGTCTTGAAGTCTTTTAAAATTCTTTAAAATCAATAAAATTTTTTTGAAATCTCTTGAAACATTAATAAGAGATTACATTGATTTCAAAAAAGTTTGAGGAATTTCAATTTCTTATGCACTCACACTTGTACGTTAAACTAGTATCAATCTATATATCCCCTGGTAATATTCCTAATTTCGAAAATAGCTACAACCATTCTAAGTAGGATAATGGAATAATGCGGATAATCGCTCCTCCAATTTCTTCTTTTGCGATCCAGAGCGAGTAAACCAAAGAATTGAAAAAGCGTGGTTCTCGCGTTAGTCAGAGTCTCTTGCGGCAATCACTGCAAGAGGTAGGTATATACCGCTGGTTAATGGAGGCGAGGAAGCGTTTTCATTATCCCTTTACATCTTAAAAAGAAAGGCTAAGAAGCTAGGTCTTGTCAGGGGGTGAGAATTAAGTTCTGATGCGGATTCTGTACCAGAAATGTAAAAAGGAGAGGAAGAAGAAAATGAAGAAAAAAGTGAGAAGAAGAAAAAAGAGGAAGAAGAAGAGGAAGAAGATGATGATGATGATGATGAAGAAGAAAATAAGAGGAGGAATAAGAAGAAGAAGAAAAGAGGAAGAAGGAAAGAAAGAAGAAGAAATAAACGTAATGGAAGAGAAGAAGCACAAGTAGAAGAAAAAGGAAAGAAGAAGCGATAGCACGTCTTCAATAATCGTGATATTGCATAAGGGATGACGAATGTGACTAACAGGGGGAGGGATTGTGAGTACTGGAAATGATGGATCAACGAGGGGGATGAAATCGGGGTTAAGGGAGAGGGATGTTCTCCTTGAAGCGCAAGCGCCGTTGAAGTAAGCGCTCTGGATCCTCGAGGATCGGAAGAGGAACCGAAGAAGCTCAGCGGACGCAGACAGCGGCGGGTAGCGACGGCCCCGAGCCGGAAACAAGGGTGAGATGCACCCCCGTCGTCCTCGTCAATCGGCCACGGCTTTTCCACGGACAAACTCCCGTCATCAGTTACAAAGGCAGATCGACTAGCAGATTCGGCTGACCACAAAATCGGGAAGCAGCCGTCGGCTGACGGTCTGCGCAACAACTTGTGTGAGTCTCTTTTCTTCATTTCTTCTTCTACATATTTCATCCCTAAGAATGAATGGTTTTAATTTTTTAAAAATCAAGTTTAAAATTTCTTTGCCAGGAACAAAACAAAGTTTTTTTTTTAATTTTCTTTAGTTTAAGGAAGTATTTTTATATTGGAAATATTTTGGTGTTTACTTCAGTCTCTATTTAATATGGAAACTTGAGGAAAATAAAATTACTTTGATTAATAAGCTTTGCATGCGTTTTAAAGATTTTAATCATATTATTTGTAATCTTAACAAAAGACGAATTATTTTTTCTTTTGAAAATTTACATATGTTGATGAAATTCTTGTAGAGTGAACCCAGACACCTAATGCACTTAATTTAACAAGAAGATTCTATTAAACCGGATGTGGTCTTTCCAATCTCGTGGATACTCTACTGATTTTGTCCTCCAACTTTCAAATCGAAATTCACTTCAATTTTCTTCTACACTGCGTCGGAAACTCAACGACGCATGAAGTTTACTCTTAACTGAAAGCATCGTTGTGAAATTGAGTAGATAACGTAAAATACATAATCAATATAGATTTAGTATTTCGTTTTATAATTTCGTATATAGTAGTTCTCTTATCGCAAAACGGGAATCGACATTTCGCCTGTGAATCATAATTTCCATTAGGTATATTGTTAGCCTTTTGTCTCTGCAGATGTCTATCAGGTCAGATCTTTCCGTGACACCAGCTTCCGGTTTCTGATTGCCCCTATACTCCAAGTTAGAATCATAGCTTAAAATTAATCAGCCCCGAGTATTCTCATTTCCACATGTCACTCGCACTAAAGGAATTCTATTCTCAAAGGTCAAACGAAAGCATTAGGTGCTTATCGAGTAGAAGAACTCGAGGAACTCACTACTCAAAATCTTTCTATGTTTCTGAACTCACTCTTGCTTATTATAAACATTTATAATTTAATTTACAAAAATTTAATTTTCCAAAGTAATGACTTCTACTTAAACGGAACAATGACCCTCTAATATTCCAGAATTTCGACAATCATTTTTTGTTTTTAATTACTTTTTTTTAAGTAAAAAAAAAGGTTTTAAGTATTGCTTTAGGTATAAAGCTCAGTAATCCTTTGACAGGAAGCACGTCTTGTGAAAATCGTGTTCTTACAGAGACCGCTGTAGGGTATCCGTAGTGCAAGCTTGGTGAGGTTAATAGAGTGATCAGTAACAAGGTTATAAAGCAATCTGCATAGCTGCACTCGGTACTTTACTCGACCTGGGACCCCCTCACTGCCAGACCTGTTCGGTAATTACCGGCAATAATCTAATAACCGACATCGTCAAGAACGGTAACTGAGAAGGCTTATTTCCTAACATCTTGTTTTTCGAAAGGAAGTGAGGCTTCCATCCGTATTAATCTATCCTAGTCAATTATTTCACCCTCATTTCGATGCTACAGCACTACAGTCTAATTTTCATAATAATTGAAAAAAATTTTTTAAAATCACGCTAATTTCTGTAAATTTTTAAAGTATATTTTGTATTTAGAGCTTAAGTAGAAAAGGAATGAGTTTATTCAGACGCGAAGAGTTAAATTAGAGTAAAAATAATATGGGATGTTTAATTTTTATTCTTCATGACACAAATATCGCTTGTCTGACCAAAACTTGCATTTTCTACTTTGAGATTAAAAATGTGATCAATAATTCTAGGGTAATTTGCAGTAGAAAAAGCAGTTTTTGGTCAGACATTACACTGTAAAAGTTTCAAATTTATTTAAGACTTTTTTAAAGGCAAAATTAATTAATTTCGAATTTTAGACATATTTATTTTTATCTTAAAATAGTTTTCAGACTATTTTCGCTGATAAAAAGATTATATTTACGTTTATTGGAATTTTAGAAATATTCAATGATTTCAGGGTATTTTAAGGAATTTTATGAAATTTATTGTGATTTTCGGAAAGTTTGCAGCAATTAGTGTCCTAAAAATTTTATGGAAAATTCCCGAAGACATATTTTTAATAAAAGGAGTGCAAAAACAAGAAATTAATTGCTAATTCTATAAAATATAGGTTTCGCCAAAATTATAATTGAAAAGCTTTTAAATGTCTTCTGGAAATCCAAACAAGTGTTTTTTTTTCTACTATAAAATATAAAATAACTTAGATTTTGAATCGCACATCTTTCAAAAGCATTGATCGAATTTCTTTATGAAAATTGTTTTAAAAAATGCAGAGTTCATTCACTTTTGCACTGAAAAAGAGAACACGAGGGTCTGAAACTTATAAATTCGTTTATCCCGATCGAACGTGTAATTTTATTTCAGGTCTTGCTCATTCTTCTCATCTTTAGTCTCCTTTTCCTTCCTTTTTCAGGGTTTCAATTCCCATTTATATTCGCAATCGACAAACTAGTAGCAGTAGATGCTGGAGTTACGAAGCAAATAAGGATGCGTGTAAATTGAAACTTACAGTGCGTTAGGATCGTGCGTGAAGGAAAATAAAAGGAAAAAAAACCATTTCCTGCTCGAGAACGACGACGGGCTTCTTTTATATAATATATATATATATATATATACCAAACGACTATGCTCTTAAAAAAAGTCTCTTTATCCTAAATAAATCTATTATTTACCATCTGAACATACTAAGGTATGTTTATCTGGTCTTAAATTTTTGTAAAAATAAATAAAAAAATTTTTTCAACAATTTTTTCAAAAATTTAAGACCTGATAAACATACCTTAGCATATTTTCTTTAATTTTAGAAATTTTCAATTTAATATTTCAATAAATATACAAGTAAGGTTGCAGAGAAAAAAATGTCGGTAAAGTAGGGATCGGGTAAGTCTTCCATGGCCTTAAAGTGTTAAAACTTATCAATTATCCATTGTTTTACAATTTTTCTCATCATCTAGCTATAAGTATTTTTCCAGTTTTAAAAATCAGATTAAAATCTCTATTCTGAGAGTTTAGTTATCGTGATCCAAAAGCTCGCAATAGTTTCCAGTAAGCGTTTTATGCAGTTAATGCGATTCTACGGTAGTAATTCACTTAGCGTGCAATATCGCGCGACAAAGTGGAGACTAGTAACTCTAACAGGATCGTTCTGCTTCTGTTATTGGCATGTAGTTTTGGAAAACGAAGTTTTTACTTGAAAATTCATACTCAAATAATTAAGAACCTCACCTTTTGAATTTTATAAGAAACAGTCATTTATGTAAAAATAAATAAATAAATAAATCAAATAAACTGATTAGTCTACAAAAAAAGTAATAATTTATAATACGTAATCGGAAGCTAATACACATACACAGTAAGTAATATTCTTAATTCTGTAATTTAAATTCCAATTATTTATCTAATATGAAAAAAATCATGGTATATATTATAATGATATCGATTTTCATTTGAAAAAGTAAAAATCTGGAAGAAAATAGGTATTTCAAATACTGTTTATTTGTTTGTGTCAAAAGATGGAACTTTGGAATCCACCGGGTCGGTCTACTTGTTGAAGCTTGAAGCAACAGTTTGCCCTTTAAGCTCTCTCATCCTTGTGCTCGATACTTCCTAAATCAACAGCTATAGAGTCGACAGCCTCCATTCATCTTTCCGTATCTCCAATTCAGCACATGTTACTTTAAATCTCGCTTAGAAAATATATATTCGATATTTATCATTGTTTTAATGTGGATTGGTTTACTTCATCTTCATCTTCATCTTCACCTGTCGTTTTGCAATTGATTCTTAATTGATTTTACATTTAATAAACTTTTAAATGGAAATTAATAGAAAATAATTGGCAAACCACTTTCATGTCCAAAATCAAGTCAAGTAAGTCGCAATTGATTCCCCCAAGTTTCGATTTCAACGTACAGTGGTATAAGCTAATTGACAATCTTATGAGTCTGGTTGTAGTCCGGATCAAAGTTCCAGCAAGATCTAATTAAGCTATTCATTCGGCGAACTGCGTTACTGTTCCACCCAAGCTGAACTAATTGTCTCTTAACAAACTTGAAGCCCTAACTAGCTGCGTACTCTACCTCTTGCTGCATATATGTAACTAATTCGTAACTATAACAGAGGAACTGACCAAATTTTACAATAATATAGTCTCATTTTCTATGTGGATAATATTATAAACAAAATTCTTGTTATTAACTTCTCTAAATTAAAATTTACGAAATTGGGAGTCCAGAAAAATAATCAGTAGAAAAGGAGTGTGTGTGGTCAGACATGGGGTATTTTTCGTAGTTGTTTTCAGGAGAAAAGATAGTTTTTGGTCAGACATGGTCGAATTGTTCCAGACGTTTAAAAATGTGACGAAGATAATCGTAAAATTTGAAGGTATTTCAAGCGGTTTTTCCAATTTTTAAAAGATTATGTAAATTTTTTAAGGATTTCATAGAATTTTATGAGATTTTATAAGAAATTTTTATGAGGATGTAGGAATTTTTAGATATTTTCACAAATTTTAACGGATTTTGACGGATTTCAAGAAATTAATGATTTTGAAGGTTTTTGTGGATTTTTAAGGGATTTCAAGAGGTTTCTAGGAATTTCAAAACATTTTAACGATTTTTAAGGGATTTCAAAGGTTTTCGTCAAATATTAAGAAACGGACAAACCAACACGCGCGCGATTATTTTTTTTTCCTTCTGACTTTTTTATAGAAAGGAATAGAAAGGAAAAAACTAAAATTACGAAAGTGCTAAAAATTTCTGAAAAGGGTTAAAAGCTACGTTTGCGTAAGTTGAGTCGCTATTGATGGAAAAGTGTGAAACGCAATGGTCACGTTTTACAATAAATTCGCTCGCTTGACGGGTTACACGATTTTTCTATTAGCCACACCGCGACACGTCGGATTATTCTTTCCTGCAGCACTTGATAAGTGTACACAGATGTGTGACCTGCTATATTACAGGGCAGGTTTCAATGTATAGAAAAACTGCTCGTAGAAGCATTTTCGTTGTTTGATATGTGCGTACATGGCTTGATAATGAGGCCAGATGAATTGGCGAATCTGTACGACACTCCATCAATCCCCCTGTCCCGTCTGTCGACTGCAAGCTACCCTTGAATATCATTCTTTCGCAAACTACACATATACATTTACATTCACACCTTGCGAGTTCAATCATCGCAATTTCAGATCAATTCTTTATATTCATACATTTTATTCGCCCAAAATTAATTTTAAAAGAAATATAGAACTTTATATATATATATTTATAAAAATTATTAGATTAATTAGAATTAATCTTATTAGATGGGCGGGAATTTAAGAAAATCCGGGAATTGGCCTTGATTTTATTTTTGATGTGGGAAGTCGATTTTTGGTTTGAAAAAACTTTTCTGATTAATCAATCTATTTTTATTTGAAACTTGCAATTTTTGTTACACTTGAATTCTTAGAAATCCTGTATTTCTTGAAAATCTGTAAACTTTTCTGAATTATTTTGAAATCCTTTCAACTCTTCTTTTAAATTATTTAAAATCTTTCGAAATTTATTGAAATTCGTTAAAATCGATTGGAATCTCTTAAAAGTCTTTAAATTTTCAAAAATCCTTTAAAATCGCTTGAAATTACATATATTCCGTTAAATTATATTTTATAATACATATGTGGAATTATTTTGTCCGGTTGGACATATGAAATGGTTTAACAGTTCTCATTCAATCAACTGAGTTATAAGCAGCTCCAAATAGCTCGGTTCTACTCGGATGGGTGCCTTCGTACTAGATGGAGTGTTATTTACCAGATTTCACTCCCGAAAAAATAATATTATTGTTATTCGGATTCCGACAAAGATTTGATCTATAAAAAATTGTGTTGGTTTACAATAATTTTCTTCTTGCAACAAAATACATGGGAAATTTTTTTACAAACATTATTTTTAACTTAATTTCAAGAATTTTAAAAGATTTTTTAAAGATACTTTAAAACTGCTTTCGAACTTTTTAAATTAAATTTTTTAATCTATTTTTCTAACTTTTTAAAAACATTTAAATTAATAGAAAATTTGGTTAAAAATAAATAAACATTAAAATCCATTGGACTAGACGAATTTTTTTTTCATCAAAGATTCTCACTAAAAAAATTGTTTGTTTTACAATAATTTGTTTATTGAAATATAAAAAGCATGGAAAATGTTCTTGCAAACAATATTTTTAATTGTGGATGAAAAATCTTTTTAATTCTTTAAAAATCAGTTCAAATTTTTTACACATCCTGTGCAACTCAACTGTGCTACTTTTTTATCTAAAATTTAAATTATTAAAAATTATTAAAAATTAAAAAAATTGTTTTTAAATAAATTGTAATGATTATATCTTAAGAGGGACATTTGTTAACTAAACTAAATTAAACTAAACTAAATGTAACTAAATTAAATGTAAAATTTTTCACAGTCTTCCTACATTATTTACAAATTTGCTAAAAAATACATCTTTTGGATAAAAACAAGATAAAAATAGATCCAGATATTTACAATTGGATTTTCATGGGAAAAACGAAAACAATAGTGTTTAAACAATCTTGATACCGCTTCCGTCAGAAATAATCCGTAGGTAAACAGTCGACAAACAATCATACTTTCTATAATTACCAAGAGGATAAGAATAAGCAGCAATAAAGGGGAAAAGAGTGAAAAAGTAATGCAAATTTCCGTAATTTTTTGAAATGGTGTGACAAATTAAATTCATTTTTCAAAATACAATACATTAAACACGCATGCTACAGAAAAATTAAGATGCTGATTTCTTCTCCAGTCATTCTTTCTCTACTTCGATCTCTCCCCTCCAGACACTTCTCGTTCATCAATCTTAGATTCGTCATATATTCGTATTCTGTTTTTTCTAGATAAAAATTATCAGCGGTCGAGGAAACCCTAAAAAATAAAGAATAAATATCGTATTGTGTACTGAGAAAATTAAGCACACTACAATTAATCAATTTTCGCCCTAAATAAAATCATAATGAAAAGTTTTTCATCAAATAAAAAGTAAATTTTTTGATGCACTTCACATTTGTAATTGTGATTGAAAGTCGAGAACAAAAGTCACTGGAGCTTAAATGAGACAAAGAATTGGTGTTCTTTTAAAAGTGAGTCGGGAAATGATAAATTAAAAGCGTCGGCTAATCGAGTTATTATAAATAGGGGGATGGGTGGTTCTCTGAAAGGCCGAGCTTTGCCACCGTTAAAAGCCTGTAATTAATACGTTTAATTCTGTTTCGCTAGGAGAATGAGAATCGTGACATCGGACAAAAAGAGGGATGTGACTAACTTTATTTCGCAACTTTGTTTTTGAAAGAAAGTCGACCTTCGCAATCGTCGATTTAAAAGATGAATAAATTATTTCATTTACTATATCTTATTTATTTTAATTTAGCTCGATAAAAAAAGCCTTGAATTGCAAGAATTCATTGCAAAAATTTATTCTGCAGAAATTCGGAAATTTAAGAGAGCATATGAATCAAATTGAAAGATGCAATAAAATCTGGTGAACTCGGCGGACATAAAGTCAATAGATTTCACGGCACTTTGATGCTTTCTTCTTTGAACACTTGACTGAACTTACGTTACGTGTACGTAAGTGGTAAGTGCCGGAAAGTCGAATCCAGAATCATTAGGGAATTGTGGCTGGTAAGTGGCCTGCCATTCTTGCCTCTAACCATTTGGCCTTTAGCAAAAAAACGAGCACGAAATTTCACACCGTAAAATAACTGCGATTGAAATTTAAAGGGAAAGCTATCTACTAACAAACTAACTGAATTATAGTTTTTTTAAAACTACATTTATTACAAATAGTGTAAGAATCAAAAGAAATATGTAAAAATTGTAACAATTCATTTTTATTTTGTTTATAATTAGGTTTTATATTAAATTCCTTCCAACTTTATCACTTTCCTTCGCCATAAATTTTTTATTGCGTGAAATCACTCGTGAAACTATTTCAAGCTTTCAGTGGTTTACGAGCTCTTTTTTATGAAAATGCCAAGACAATTGTTAGAGAGAATGCAACGTATCTAAAAAAAGTTGAGAAAAATTAATTGATTAAGAAAATATGTTACATTATTCATAACAGTTTTATATTACACATTATAAACATATCTCATTAAAAATATTTTCTCTAAAAATTAATGCCGAGCGTCTGACTAATGTCTGACTATATTTCGTCATTTCTACTGAAATTGTCCTAAACATAACTCAAAGGCATAAAATTTCGTTTTCATTATAAGTTAAAGTCTTTTAATTGAAAAGACGCTAAATTGAGTAAACTTTACGAAAGTGAGAAGAGGTAAATGAAATGTTGAAAAAAATCGAGTTAGACTTGAAAGATTCTAAAAGGCGTTAAAATCATTGAATCTTTTTGCTCTTGGTACCTAAATTGTGACAACAAAAGTTTAATTAAAACCTTTTCTGAACGTTTGCTAGGCAATCATCGCAAGGGTGTTTCTACAATACGGCCAATCAGCGTTCAATCGACGAGACGCTCGATCTAAGTGGCACGCTATCAGGATTTCCTGCTTGAGATTCGAGTCAGGACATCATGTTTGCATTCATTTTCTTGAGATCTGTTTTTTTTTTCTTATTGTCTGACTTTCAATAGACCTTATTTATTGAAAATCAATCTCTTCGAAGGAGATTCTAAAAATTAGAAATTAGCAGGTCTAAATATTTCAATATCTAGATCTATATAATAATTATGAATACATTAATCGATTAATCGAAATTTGTCGAATATTCACGTGCAGAAATTGCCCCATTTGGACAT
Organism: Synergus itoensis; assembly: GCA_904066005.1. Lineage (NCBI taxonomy): Eukaryota > Metazoa > Arthropoda > Insecta > Hymenoptera > Cynipidae > Synergus > Synergus itoensis. The sequence goes on along the minus strand of CAJFCP010000036.1, from coordinate 171,659 downwards.
ATTTAAAATGGGGTTTTGACGAGGGCCTGGTTGGGATTTCTATTTTCAATAAAAATATTTGTATATAATTAGGGATTTATGGGGCAACGATTTGGTAGTAAAATCTCATTAATACCAGTATTTCCACCGTAGAATAATGTAATAAACCTGAGATATTGATGATAATGAAATAACAGGGGATTGAAGAGTTTTCCACGTCAAAAGCAAATATCGGGTAAAAATTCGGAATTTATAACTTTTTCTACATTTATTTATTTATGAAAATATAAAATATATATTTATATGTTTATTGAAAAATTCACTAATACGTATATTGTTGACAAACATGGACGTATTTCTAGGAACTGTAAACAGGTTTCTATGAAAATTATTTTTTAAACTACATTTGATGATTATATTTTTTTCTCATAATTTTTAATTACTAGAGATTTAAACAGTTTTGAAAAGATTAAAAGAGATTTTAAGTAATCTCGAAGAATTTTAAAAGATTTTAAATATTTTGAAGGAATTTCTACTAATTTCAGTTGATTTCAAGAGGTTTAACAGATTTTGAAGAATTCTAAAACATTTTTTGTTTTGAAATTTCTTAGACCCAGAGAAAACTGTCCAGGACCCCATCAGAACTTCTGAATAAAAAATTCAGAACCCCATCCAAATTTTTGCACGGGTCTATCATAATCTTTTATCTTTTCTGGATTTTTCAGGAAGGCGATAGTCAGAATGAGTGGAGGATTAAATGGATGGCTGCAGCGGTGTCGAGAATCACGGAGGCTTGTCCTTGTGATTGTCGCCATTGCTCTGCTGCTGGACAACATGTTGCTAACTACAGTCGGTGAGTAATTTTTTCCACTCAAAAATTAAAAAAGCTGCTGAACATTTGATATCAATGTCCAATATAAAAAGTTACTTAATTGACAGAGTAACTTATTATAAAAAATTACACCTTCGAGTTCTACCTCGTCGAAGATATCACAAAAATGAATCTCTTTGATTTTAGAAGAGTTTTAACGACCAATTCTGTAAAAGCGTTTTTCTGCTTAGTGTTACGTGATCGAACCAGTTCTTTGTCAAGAAAAAAAAGTCCTTAGAAAAGATGTGGGAGAGATGAGAAAATTAAGAGTAGGAGTCTCTCTATTCAGAGACTTAAGAAAAGAAGCAGCGCAATTAGTCGGGCAATGTAAATAGGAAAAGAATTCCCAATGGCTTTGACTTTGCACATTACTTATACTTTGCAATAAGTAAAAAAATTAAGTAAAAATTAGAAGAAAGGCTGAGAGAAGCAGGAACAGGAAAATAAAGTGTTATGAATATTAAGAAGAATATTCTCGAATATTTATTCTCTACATGTCATATAATGCATGGAAATTGGAAATAAAGCATGTTTATATTTCAAAAATGATTTTTGAGGGGAATAAGGGTTCTATGCTGCCCTTTACCATTTTCTGCTTATCTGTAGTTCATAGGGTGTCTGTTACCATTTCTCTCTTCTGCTCGCCGAAGCATGAATCGAATTGAAAGCGGAAAATCTAAGCACAATGAAAAAAAAGAGTGTTTACCAATTTCATTTAACATCTTTACGGCTTTTTATTTCCAGTGGTTAACTCTCAGTACAAAGCTCATAATTCATTAATTACTCCCATAAACTATTTATATTTCATTAGAAAGAAATATAACTGCAATTATACTGCAATAATTAACTTTTGTCCAAAAGAATATTCTCCAATTGACCAAATTGAATTAAAATGATTAAATTCATGGATATGGTTCCTATAAACTGGAACAAAATATATAATATTAAATAATCAGCATTATTAAATTATCCGAAAAATTATGAAAGTATAAAAAAATGTTATTACTGCCTGCAAGAGAGCAGGATTCAAGGTAAAAAGTCCACCCACAGAAAAGGATAATTGCTGGTGGAACATTTGCAATGAGAACTTTTGGGCCTAAAAATGATAAATAATTATTTACTATTTATAAAATGTAAAAAATATAACAAAAAGATATAAAATATAATAAAGACGTGTTAATACCAGCTCAGAGAGAATGGTGTTATTTTCTTGCATTATTATTTTCTGTATGAGGTTCTCTGCATCATAAGCCTGCAAATATAACAATTTTCTATTTACTATAATAATTAAACAATAGTAGTAATAATAATAATAATAAGAGTAGTCAAAGTATTTTATAATTTATTTAAAAACCTGCTTTCTTGTCCAACTGCACAGCATAACTATTATTACCATCGGTAAACTGCATGAAATTACTAAAAAAATACAACTTAATGGTTGCTGCTTAAATTGTTGCTGTAATTCTTGCTTATTTTGAATTAGTATAATAAAACTGTAAAGACTCAGGGTAACGAACACAAAAATTTCTAAAGCACTTGATATCTGAAAATAACAATTATTTGAGGTTTAATTATTTATTGTACTTTCCAGGGTAATAATAATTACTCTAATACTTTTTTAATTTTGAAAAGCATAAAGATACCAAAGTTATGATGAAAATATAATTGAAACTGTGTCCTATCCTGCATAATTGACTATGCACATTTCCTATTTGGCGAAGCATTACAACATGTCGATCAAAGCTCAAAATTACCTGTAAATTAACAAATGAATGAAGTAAAGGCCTTTAAATACAAAAAAGTGCATTTGAAATTAAAAAGGGCATTTCAATGTTAAAAATTTGCACTTTTTTAGATTGTGTTAAATTACCTGCGAATTTGCTGTAGAAGCTTTTACAATTAATGCTAGTTTTTCATTCAGAGCTTTGAACCTGACACCAAGTATCCATACTAGACTCAGAAATAAACAAATATTGACTTTGTGAACAATAATGGGAAACCATCCAGTGATCCAGAAAATTACTACATCCCGACTTGTGAAGAAAAATCAATCTTAGTGCAATAATTAATTAATTAATTAATCATGTGTAATCATAAGTATGTAAACCTACCTAAAATTATACACGAATTGATAGCCACTAAACGAGAAATATATAGCCAAATACAATCGTACATAAATTCCAATTTTCTTGGAATTTAATTTATAATTTAATCGACATCCCAGTTCGCTCAAGATTTTATCTTGTCTGGCGAGTGAATCAATCGTTTCTATAAACTAGAAAGTTTCTCAAATAAATTATATAAAATTATAATTTAAAATTATAAATTATTAAATTATATTTCACTTATTTATAGAAAATATATTAGATACTTAATATTTTATAAATAATTACCCTATTGTTTACTATTATCTTCCAAAAAAATACATCAAAGATAATGGCCCAGTTTAAAGTATGTCTTACAAACGTGAGCATTTTTAAATCCATGCCAAGATTTTTTATGCTTAAATAAAATAAATAAATTAAGAAGTAATTAATGTTTCGCACACAGGAATAAAATTCAATTTTAATTTATTACAATTCGGTTCTATCCTCTATATATGATAGATCAATGTATGAAGTGATAACAAGACATAGCAATAAAATGTTATATATCACGAGAAATTTGTTCGTGACGAATTTTCTGAATCCAATTGGACCTTTTGCAACGACTATTAAAACACCAGATCCACACCAAATCCAATTCACTGATTCCAAAAGAGAATATACGTCCTGGTGTTCTGGGCTTTCTTGAAAATACCAAATTAATATATTTTTTATTTTATAAATTTTATTTTATAAATAAATTTTATTTATATACATAGCTTTTTCATTTTTTTTTAATTTTTATATTTTTTAGATTAAGAATATCAACAAGAGTTTCAAAAAACATTTTTTATTTTTATTTATTTACTAACAGAAATTTACCCAGAACTGCCCGGGATTTTAAGGGATTTTAAATGACAAAGGAATCTCAATAAGGGATTTCATAGAAAAGTTTAAGTGATTTTAGGAAATTTCAAGATATTTTAAGGAATTTCAAAGAATTTTAAGGGATTTCAAGAGATTTTAAATGACTTTAAGGAATTCCAAGGGATTTTAAGAGATTTCGAATGATGTCAAGTGAGTGTAAGGAATTTCATATCAAGTGATTTCGATACATTTTAAGTGCTTTTAAGTTTCAAGAAATTGATTCTAATTTACACGAAAATGAAATCCCTTAAAATATTTTTTTACTTGAAATTTTTTTAAATCTTCTGTAAATGTCTTAAAATCGTCTGAAATATTTCAAAATTCCGTGAAGTTCATTAAAATCTCTTGAAATATCTTGAAAACTCGTGAAATCCTTGAAAGCTCTTAAAAGTCCTTAAAATTGCTCAATTACCAATAAAACATTGTTAAATCTCTTAAAGTTACTTAAAATAAAATTAAATAAAATTATGTCTTCATAAAATCGTCAAAAAGGCGAAAAAGTTTTTGAAATCCCTTAAAATTTAATAAAATCCCATTAAACTTCTTCAAAATTTGGTTGAAACCTTTGAAATCTTTTTAATTCTTTTCAAATCCTTAAAAATAAGCTTTAAAATCCAGACGAATTTTTTTTTCTCGAAAGATTCTCATTGAAAAATTGTTTTACTTAAAATAATTTATTTATTAATAAAACATAAATCATAGGATACGTTTTTGCAAACAATATTTGATGAAAGAAAAATTCGTCTGAGTAAAAATCTGAAATAACTTCAGCCTAATATCCTCTAAAGTCTTTTTAAATTCTGCCAGTAAATAAATAAAAATGTTGGGTTTTGTAAACTTTGGAAACATTTTCTTAAATATTATATTTTTATTCCAATGAATGTAAAAATAAAAAATCGTCAGACTAGTCTGAAACTTCAACCCAATTATAATATGAATAATGATAATATAATATTTTATCTAGAACTTACTGAATTTCCACAATTGATACAATGCATTCTGAAATGTCATACTTCCTTGGATTCTAATTAACAATAACACTAAACTAATAATAATGCTCATTTATCCTTTTCAGAAGGAATAAAACTCGCAAGTAACTTGTCTTTGACAAAAATTGTCTTTTACTTTTTATTTTTACATGTAACTTTTCTTACGCTCTCATAATGAGTTCACAATTTATGAGATAATTGACAAACTCACATAACTTGCAATTAGTGGTAATTAATTAGATACTTTTGAATCGTTTTAATGGGATGTTTTTCTACAAACAATAATGCACTTTGTAGTTATGTTTTATTCAAATAATCAATAACAATCAACTGATGGATTAGAGAGAGATAAAAAAATTTGCTAACAGCTTTTAGATCTTATGATTATAAAATTAACTTTTGTTCAAGAGAATATTGTCCATTTGACCGAATTGAATTAAAATAATCAAATACGAAGTTACAACTGCCGTTATCTGTAAAAAATAATATTAATCAATCAACGATAATATTAATCAATTAAACCAAACAAATAATATAATTACCGATTGTAAAAGAGATGGATCCAATGTAAAAAATCCCCCCACTGAGAAAGACAATTTCTGGTGGAGTATTTGCATGGAAAGTATTTGAATCTAAAATTTCAAAAACTGTCATTAACAGATTCAGAAAGAAAATTACAAACACAACATTACAAATTACAAAATTCTATAAACAATAAAGTACCATGTCAGAAAGCATTTCGTCGTTCTCTTGTACATTTATTTTATGTATCATGTTTACTGTAACAGACGCCTAAAAAATGTAATAATATTTATACAAATTAAATATTTAATATTTTATTTATTTAATAATTAAAGTAATGACAATATCGTATTAATCGTAATATCAGAATATTTAAAAAAAACCTGCTTCTGTGTCCAATTGCAAATCATTACGATTATAATCATAGGAAAAATGCAGATAATTAACAAAAATCCAGAAGTAAAAAATTCAGCCAAATTATTCCACCTTTTAATTTCTAAAATCATACTAAACAAAGTCAAGGTCATGAACACGAAAGCTTCTAGTGCAGTTGTTATCTGGAATACACACTTAAATTAATTTTGACATGGTGTATTTGTTTAAAAAATAAAGTATAACAAGTAAAATATTATACCAAGGATATAAGGAAAATGAAATTAAGATTCTGTCCTATTTTGCATAATTCAGCATGCACATTTCCTATTGAACGAATCATGTTGATGTAATGGTGAGAAACTGGAAGCTGTAAATAAAAAATATTTAATTTCAGTAAAATTCATTTTTATGCATATAAAAAATTAATAATCAAATGAAACCTGCAAAAATGAAGTAGATTTCGCGATAAAGTCGAGTTTCTTATTAAGAGCATTGAATCTGACACCAATTATCCAAACTAGGGATAAATATAAACATATGCCTGTTTTATGGATAATTAGTGGCATCCACCAAGCAATCCAGTCGACCAACATACTGAAACTTTTGAAATTGGATTAAAAAATATACATAATTATTTATCACATTAATTAATATATTTATCAAAATTTTTAGGTATATCTTAGTATCTATATCTAATTCTAATACTTACTTAGCCCCATAAAAAAAGAACTCATGTAAAGTAAGCAAAAAAGTCGCAATAAAATACGATCGCACGCAAATTGCAATTTTGATCGAACTCGATCTGTAATTCAGCTGACAACTTAATTCGTTCAAAATTCTATCTTGCTTCTCAAGTGACGTAGTGGCTTCGATAAACTACTTTGAATTAGAATAATTATAAAATGATTTTTAGGCATATAGCTGCTATAAATTGTGCTATGATCAAAAAATGCACTATGATTATAAATGATTATAACCTTATCAATGGTTATCATTTTCCAGATAATCCAATTAAGCATGCTAATCCAGTTAAGACTTCGTCTTATAAATAAATGTACTTTTATATCCAAGTCAACATCTTTCAAGCTAAAATAATTGAAAGTGTGATTAAAATATTATCATTTTCACGAAGTGAAAGAATAGAAACAAGTTAATTACATTGTCTGTATATAGGGGTCGCGAATATTTTGAATAGAGGAACTTATAAAGAGACAAGCTATTAAAAAATTGCATCCTATCATAAATTTGTTTATGCTGTATTTTCGGTGACCTACCGGACCTGGAACAACTATTAAAGTACCAGTTCCGCGCCAAATCCAATTCACAGATTCAATAACTGAATATATGTCCTTGTAATTTGCTGTAACTTTTTCATTGTGTAAATATGAAACATAATTTTGTTATTAACAGATAGGAATTGAAGATATATTATTATTTATCAAATACTGTTTAAATTGTTTAAGAATAAGGAAATATTATTCAACTCACTTTTGAAAAAGCGGCTAAGTGGATTCGAAAATGTCATTTCTTCAATTTCAATCAACAATGACTCATTTCAGTTGAAATAAAATTTACAAATGTTCTGTTATCGGTACAATATTTCATTTGTATATTTGTATTTTTCATTATGAAATGAGCAGTCACTTAAGTGACTTCATGGTTAAATAATTAATGATGAAGCAATCAATTGTCACTTATGAATTTATAAGTTAGCAATATTTTTCCTTCTATAGCTTTATGCACCTATTGTTTGATATAAAACTAATATTTTAGTGTAATACTAATTTTAAAAATATTTTTATGATTTTAAGAAATTTCATGGAATTTTAAGGGGTTTCCAATAATTTTCAGAGAATTATTAGAGGATTTTAAAGTTCCTTATGGAATTTTAAGAAATTTTAAGGGGTTTCGAGTAATTTTCAGAGATTTTTAGGGATTTTAAGGAATTTTAACATTTTTCGGGAAAATTAGAGGATTTTCAAAAATTTTAAGGAATTTTAAAAGATTTGGTGGAGTTTTAAGGACTGTCTATGGAATTTTAAAGGATTTTACACATTGTCGTTGGATTTTAAGAATTTGAAGAGGATTTTAGGAATTTCAGAGATTTTGACGTATTTTATATGTTTTTAAAGTTCATCATGGAATTTTAAATGATTTCAAGAGATTTTTATGATTTTTAAAAGATTTTGTGAAATTTTAAGAGATTTCAACAACCATTTTAATTGTAAATGTGATTTTAAAGGATTTTAAAATTCCTCACGAAATTTTAAAGTCTTTCAAAAGATTCCTATGATTTTTAAAAGATCTTGCGGAATTTGAATAGGCTTAAAAAAATTAAAGAGAGTTCAACGAATTTTAAGAAATTTCAAAGTTTTTCGTGTTTCAAGGGATTTCAAGTGGTTTCTAAGAATGTTAGAGTTTTCACAAATTTTCAAGGGATTTTGACGAACTATTGTTTGATATAAAACTAATATTTTGGTGTGTAATAAAATTGTAATACCATTTTAACAAATCACTTAAAAAAATATGTCAAACGACCTAAACGAATATTAAAAGTCTCTTTTTTATTTTCCACTTGTACGAATTCACAAAAGTGACGTCATCGCGTATTACTTGGCAATCATATTACGGAAAATAATTCCGGGCAATACTCCCATCTAAGATACGACGAAGGATTGCAAAAGCTGAAGGGATTTATCCAGATTAGAAGACCATTTTCTCTGGGTGGAAAACAATGTCCCAAGAGACCGACTTTGAACAATGAACATGCATGCAACCTAATGTAATATATGAACTTTAAATCCTAAGTTCGTTGCCTATATATATTTTTTAAATCAGGCAAAATCTCTAGCTGCGAAGTATATTTTAGTTGCAAATTCAGTTCAATTTGAATTTTTCTCAATTACTTTGCACTTATTTTGAAATTGTATGAGCTCTTATAATTTTTTTTTTTTTAAATAACAGTAAAGTGCTTCTGTAAGAGGAAAATAAGAATTTTCCGCGTAATAAAAATTCTATACATGTGGTCAGTTTCTCGGTCGTTCGTCGTTTCGAGCTTTTAACTTTTCACCCTCAGCACCTCCCCAGAATGTTTAATTCAGTGGGGTTGAAGAAACGTATGTGCCTCCGTATGTCAAGCCACCAATCCAGATAAGTGGCCAATGCATTTATGGAGTGCCTTTGTATTATAAGTGTTGAGATTCACATATATAAATATACGTATAATGTACCACACATATGAGACATATAAAATTTTCTCAATGGATGTTGTATATTTATACGGGAAAGTGTGGGAAATTTTTGCACTTTTATTTTAAAAATTGACAATTATTAAAACAATTATTATTATTATTATTAAATTATCATTATTATTATTATTATTATTTAACGCATGAATAATAATTAACAAAAAAATGTTGGTTTCATTGCCTCAATATATTAAAAATTTTTCTATTTTTTGAAGATAATTAATCGGAAAAATGGAATTTAATTTTTACTGAATTGCAGTCCCTATCATCCCGGAATTCCTGTACGACATTCGACACCCAAATGCAACTTTAAGTGAACATCTGGAAGGTTATCAGCATACAACCGTCAGCCCGACAACAACAACGATAATGCCTACGACAACGACAACAGGAAGGTGTTTATGTAGTTCGAATTCATCATTGAATCATTCTTCTCATCTAGAATTCTTAACCGCTAATCCTGTCTCTTCTGTTGGTAAATATAATTAATATATTGAATAAATTGAATTTAAGTTGATATAGGTATTAATATACTCTCTCAATCTGAATTAGTAAGAATTAGACTAATTGGATTTGTAGTCTTATATTTGATTAATGAATTAACAATTTCTCCACTTTCATTGAATTATTCACAATGAATTGTTATTCGAACAATAATGTTCGACCTTTTGTTTAAATAACTATGTTATTTTTGTTATTTTAACAGATTATAGAAGATTTTAGAAGATTTCGAAAGATTATAAAGAATTTTCAGTTATATTATGAGATTTTTATATTACGTGATTTTAAAATTTGTCGTGAAAACCTTAAGGAATTGCAAATGATTTTTATAATTTTAAAAATATTTCTGAAATAAACAATATTAAACCAAAGAATTCTATAACATCTGTAAATACTACATTGACAATCTCTATACATCTGAAAGTGTGAGTTTAATGTAAGGTTTCAGAAACCTTTTTTATCTTTTAAGTTGTTTATGAAGAAATTTCATAATTTAATTACACTCGTGATTGTAAAATGTTAAAACGTTTCAATAAAATTTAAATAATTATAATCTAAAGTGTGAAATGATTTAGTGTTATTAATTCATTTAGTAGCGAATTATCAATTCTTTCAGCTCGTCCTTGTTTAATTCTATAATTGAATTATTAACTTTTTACTGATTTATATTAAACGACTTCGCACTTTTTGAATTAGTAAGAAACTAGTCTTAATTATTAAAATTTAACTAATTCAGATTGAGATATATAATTTATAAAATATATTTATAAATTTATATATATATATATATATATATATATAATTATTTATTAAATAAGTTGTCTCTGTGTTCAACACACAATTTTTCATAGTTTTTACTGGTACAAATTCAGAAATTACAACCATAAATATAACAAGCATCGAAGAAGTGGAAAGGACTCAAAGACATCGAGAATTGGTAGAGGAAACTGTTGCGGTTGGAATTATGTTTGCTTCCAAGGCTTTTGTACAATTACTAGCAAATCCTATTGTCGGACCACTTACACACAAGTTTGTATATGCATATAATCAAATATGGATCGAAAAATATATATGGCTTTACTCATTCATGCATTTTCTCTACTTAATAAAAAAATACTTTTAGGATTGGTTACGACATCCCCATGTTCACTGGATTCATCATAATGTTCTTATCAACCTTAATATTTGCTTTTGGGCGAAGCTATGGGATTCTTTTTTTGGCTCGAGCTCTACAAGGAATTGGATCTTCCTGCTCTAGTGTTTCCGGTAAAAAAATTTTCCAATAAATTAAATATTTAATATTAATATCTAATATTATTTTATATTTTTTCAATTAATAATAAATTGGACCCAAGTGTTAAGCTCAAAATTCCATTCTCCATTTTACTTAACGAAAATTACAAATAAATATTTTTTCGCTCTGTAACGCTAATCTTTTTTCAAATATAAGACTGCGTACAGAACGAAAAAATATTTAATTTCGATATTTTTTGCATAAAACGAAGAAATCATAATCTTACTTCAAAATTGAATATTTTCATTTTAATTAAAAAATATTTGAATTAGATATTTTCTCGTTCTGTGCACATAATTCTAATTAAAAACTGATTAACTATACAGAGGGAAAAAATTTCAAATTTAATATTTGTTGAGTAAAATGAAGAAATCGAGTTTTTAGATTAGAACTTGGCTCCAACTGTTGGAGCAAAAAGCTTCAAAGGTTGGCAGCAACTTGTTGAGGAACAAAAAAATCTTAAAAAAAAATTCAGTTCTAAAACATAAAAATGCTATATATAGAGGCCTAATTAATTTTTTGTTAATAACATATCCAATTTTAAAGTAGTTTTCAAATTGAATGTACAAATCTAAAAATGTAGTATGCCATAAAGAGTTTATACTTTTTTCGCATATTTTTTTAAAAATATGTAGTTTAAAAGTCGTCTTATAAGTAAAAATATGTGTTAAAAAAATGTCAAATGTCTCTAATTAATACTTGTGGTAGTCCAGTCTTAATTAAGGTGTAATATTAATAATTTTAATTAATTGGGGCTCTCACTGTTATCAGTAATAGAGAACATTAGCATCGGTGGTTCAGTGGTAGAATGCTCGCCTGCCACGCGGGCGGCCCGGGTTCGATTCCCGGCCGATGCAATTTTTTTAGTTTTTTTTTTCTATGTTGTATTTTTATATTCAATTTTTGCTGTATTTAATTTTTTTATTTATTGATATTTATTAATTTCGTTACAGGTATGGGTATGTTGGCCGAAAGATATCAAGACGACAAAGAACGAGGAAATGCAATGGGTATCGCTTTAGGAGGCCTTGCTTTGGGAGTTTTAATTGGTCCACCATTCGGAGGTGTCATGTACGAATTTGTCGGAAAATCTGCACCCTTCCTGGTCCTTTCTGCACTTGCCCTTGGTGATGGATGTCAGTAGAAAACATTTTTAAAAATGCACGAATTATTAAATTTTTAATTAAATTATTTGTTTTATTAGAATTAGAGAATCGAATAATTTTAAACAAAACATAATTCGAAATAATTTTTTATTTTAGTGTTGCAGCTTCTTATGCTTCAACCCTCGATTGTTTATACAGAAGTAGAGCCACCGTCTCTAAAAGCTTTGATAACAGATCCTTACATCCTACTTGCTGCAGGTAAATTAATATTAATAATTTTATTTATAATAATTCAATTAAATTTATAATGAGATGATTATAATAATAATTATAATTTTATAATTTATAATAATTTTTTAAATAATTTTTTAAATTTCCAAATAATAATTCTATAAAATAATAATTTAGGAGCCATAACTTTTGCAAATACTGGAATTGCTATGTTGGAACCCAGTTTACCAATTTGGATGATGGACACAATGGGTGCAAGCAGATGGAAACAGGGCGCCACATTTCTCCCAGCGAGTATCAGTTATCTCATTGGTACAAACCTTTTTGGACCCCTCGGTCATAAAATGGGAAGGTCAGTGAGTCAAGTGAATTCAATATTCAATTAAATCTTGCAATATTAAAATAATATTAAAGAATTTATTTTTTATCTTTAAATATTCAAGTCCCCTTTATGGGACCAAGAATTGACACGTCCCTGGCTAAGACGTGCTATAGCTATAGTAGTTTTACAAGGCACCTATTGTTAAGCGACAAAACTCAAGAGGCCCGGATAGCTCAGTCGGTAGAGCATCAGACTTTTAATCTGAGGGTCCAGGGTTCAAGTCCCTGTTCGGGCGTTTTTTTGTTAATTTTCATAAAATAAATTAATTCCTTGTGCAGATGGCTCGCTTCTTTAATAGGACTTGTTATCATTGGAGTATGCTTAATATGTGTAAGTATTTTTTTTGTCATATTTAATCAATAAATTTATATATTTAATTATATTATATTATTATATTTAATTATTTACTCATTATTAATTTTATTAAAATGATCGAAAGGCAGTAAATAGAAGTCACCTATTTTATACTACTTTAAATGAAAGCAAAGTGACTTCAAATTTTGGAAATAATTTTTCAACTTACAGAAGAAAATTTTAATTTTAATTTAAATTTAATTAATAATTTTATTTAATAATTTTTAATTTAAATTTTCCATTTATCGAATTTTTTGTGTAAAAAATATAATTATATTTTTTTAGATACCCCTGGCCAGAAGTATCAACCATCTGATAATTCCTAATGCAGGATTAGGATTTGCAATTGGTATGGTGGACAGTTCCATGATGCCTGAATTAGGATATCTTGTTGATATCAGACACACAGCTGTATATGGAAGTGTTTATGCAATTGGCGACGTTGCATTCTGTTTGGGCTATGCTATCGGTAAGAAAAAAATTGAAATCTTTTTAAAAATATGTAAATAATTATATTTATAGAATTAATAATATAATTAATTATTATAATTAATTTATTATATTAGTTTTATTATTATAATTAAATTATACTATTGTACTATCTTCCAATATGTTTAGTACTCAAATTTTAACAAAAAATTCTCTTATTTAAAATACTTATTTAAATTTTTAATTCAATTTTGAATTAAATTATACAATTTAATAAAGCAAAATTTTATGAGCTCCTATTAAATCAATTAGCTTTAAAAAGGTCTAAAAATAAAATGTTAATGATATAAACCTTTATAATTACTTATTAAAAAGATTTACTTATTAATAAAAACCAAAATTAAAAAAAATTGCATCGGCCGGGAATCGAACCCGGGCCGCCCGCGTGGCAGGCGAGCATTCTACCACTGAACCACCGATGCTTATGCGAAAATTTCCTTAAAGGCCTTTCAAGGTGTAAATAATGAGGTCACTATTAAATGTTAATATTTTTTAATTAAATAGGGCCGGCATTGAGTGGAACACTGGTGAACAGTATTGGATTTGAATGGATGTTGTTTGGGATTGCTATTCTCAATTTCTTATATGCTCCACTTATGTACTTCCTAAAGGCTCCACCAACAAAAGAAGAACAAAAGGTAAGGAATATATTGTTATATTTATTATAAATATAATATATTTATTTTATATTAATTTAACTATTTTATATATTTCTTTTTTTTCCTTTTATTTGCTCCGTATATTCTTTCTTTCTATTATTAATAAAATAAATAATTTTATATATTATTTACTATTTTTTTATTTATTTATTTTTGTAATTATTTCTTTAATTGCTTTTTATTTTTGCTCAAGATATTTAAGTATGTATATTGTTTACTTTTCATTTCATCTTTTTTTATGAAACAATTATTTGCTCCTTATATTATTTCTTTCTATTATTAATAAATAGTTTTAGATTATTTTTAATTTTTTCAGTATTTTTTTTTATTTATTTTTTTAATTATTTCTTTAATTGCTTTTAATTTTTGGTCAATTTACTTTTCATTTCATCTTTTTTTATAAAACAATTATTTGCTCCTTACATTCTTTCTTTCTATTATTAATAAATAATTTTAGAATATTTTTAATTTTTTTAGTCATTTCTTTACTTTATTTTTATTTATTTTTTGTATTATTTTATTAAACAATTTTTTTTTCTATTTTTTTTTATTTTTAGTCAAGATTTTGAAATATATTATTTACTTTTCAGTCCTTAATAATTGGAGAGAAATCCTGCGTTCGATACGAGTCGTACCAAAACGACGAAGAGGAGCCATAAGATTTTTTTTAAAAAAGGTAAAAAGTAGTCTCGGTAGTGTCTTCTTTTTTGAAAATTGGATTTTTAATTTGCCCAAAAAGTTGGGCACATATATCATAATCAAGACCTATTTCTCCGCAAAAACAACGTGAGTCAAAAATTTCTATTTTCTTCTTTAAATAACTATCAATTGTCGCAAATAAGAATTCTAAGCGCTTTCTGCGGAAAATCAAAGTATTCTGACGGACACTTAATAAGGAAATTATAGATGATAACACTGGTGGTTATAAATTAAAGTCGATTCAAAAATTCATCAATTTTCGATTCCCACATTATCAAAAGTAGGTTCCATTGCTAAGAAAATTCTATTATTCAAAGTATTTTCAGTGTTTCGAGAAGAAAAGAAAACACAAGAAAAAGAAAATACAAAGATAAGAAAATACAATGAAAAGAAAATACAATTAGAATTAAAATAAATTTGTTCTCGATTCTGGATGCATTGCTCTGAAGGCAAAATATACTATTATCTAAATCTAATGTTTGCATAGAATAGACGAGAATTTTTATTTAAAAATACAGTAAACTTAAGATCGATTTCTTCTCATGGATTCTCATTTTCCCAAAAATCATCTCATCATTATAATTTAAAATCTCAAACGAAGAAATCGACCCTGGGATGAGACAAAACCTCTATAATAAAATATCATTCTAAAAAAATAAATAATAATAAATAGAACTTAGATATTACACTTAATTGTTCTCAAGAAGTAAAAAATTGAAATGAACATCAAAAATACTGTCTTTAGTTCACGTACATGTATATTATGAATTATGCGCGATACAAGGCAACTGTAATTTAACTGCGATATTTTGAGCGAAGAGAAAGAAGCGTATAGACAGAAAATAAATGAAAAAGAAACACTTTAAGAGTTTAAGGAGTATCATCCAACGTAGATTTAAGCCATGCATTAATTAATGAATGTCTCTACAAATTAATTAATCTACTAAATCGAGTTGCATATGTTAAAAAAAAATTAATATCGTGTGTCTAATGTCTATACTTAATCTTTCTTGCATGCTGTGGCTAAATGTATTATAAATATTGAAATTTGTCATAGAATTTGAGATTAAAATAAGATTTTAAACTACGTTACAGAAAAAGAAGAAAAACCAGAAAATATATAATAATAATTCTTAGAAGAAGTAGTTTGAATAGAGATAAGTCTCTCTGGTATAAGCAGGTATAAGCCTATTTATCTAATTTATGGTACCCAATTACGACCGATTTTGACGGGGCTAAAGTCTTCGAAATTCAAAATTAAAAGTTTATGGTGAACCACCCGATTTGGATTCCCTGAATGGCTGCAGGGAAACCGTGCGATTTATGCGGTCGGGTTTTATGAAGAGTTCCCAATTTTCAGGCCAAATTTTAGGAAAATGTTGAAATGATTACAAAAGATGAATCCCCGTTTTGGATATGACGATTTTCTTTTTGAGAGCGTAGTTTTTTCTCTGAATCTTCAAATATCTATAACATATAAAAGATATGTATCTATTATTAGTTAAAAAAGAATAAAAATACAGGATTTGGTGGGAAAAAATGCGTTATCGAAAATTCATCCCGATTTTGAATATTGTAAGGAAACAGGGCGTTTTTCGAATTTCCGGGCGTCATGAGAACCTTATGAGAGAATTCGCAGTAGGAAACTCTAAGATTCTCTTTATTTTTGGGAAAGTAGTTGTATAAGCTTAAATGAGAATATTTTTAAAGTATAGAAGTAGTCTTTTTAGAATGATGTGGGTGTATGCACATCGCAAATTGAGTCTCTATATAACGTATTACTGTAAAAATAATCTGTATACGAACTCTGAAATTTGGTGGTACCGTGATCAAATTTTCATTTTCAAATCTCAATTTGAAAATCAAATTTTCAATTTAATGCCATTTTTAAATTCAAGCAGAAATGAATTGCTTAATTCGTTAAGATTATTTAATTTGAAATGCAAGTAATTTTCAAATGAAAGTTTCTGTGAGACGAATTAATTTTGATGTCTGAAATTGTTTTTTTTTTTCTAAAAAATATTATAAAGGGAAAAACTCGGAGCATCAGATCCTAAGCTACTCAAAGTACCGTAAATGCACTTTAGAAATAAATTTTAGAATTTTAGTCAAAAACATTTAATTTTAAGCCGTGAAAATCGTCGTAATTTCGGAACTTTCTTTTTATTTTCTCAAGAATTTTCATTCTATCTAAGAAATTGAAAAACATAGTGCAATTTACGGCGATTTTCATTCTTATAAGAAAAAGTATCGATGCACTGAAAGTTTTATGACTGTTGATTAGTGTAGATGTAGCAATGTAGAAAAAATAGACAATACATAATATATAGACAATACAAAACACAAATAGTTATAGATCATATAGAGAAAGTATAAATTATAATATTCGTCTGAAAAAATTATGAAAAAAAATGAAAAAAAATAAATTTTGGCATGTAAACTTGGAAGATTCGATATTACGAGTGATTTCACCACCTCGTGGCCAATTTATAAATTGATTTAAATAAAAAAATAAATTAAAAATTAATTTCTAAATAAATTGTCTCTATATATATCAATGCAAAAGAAATATATTAAAATTTCAAGGATTTTGGATTTGAAAGAATGTCTAAAGAGGGTCACGATATTTGGTGGAAAGTCACACTTGAATCGTTTTGATTTTCTTTTAAATAAATATTATAAATTACAGACTTCTACTGCGAATTCAATAAAACAATAGGTGCGCAATTTTGTACCTACTCCCGGCGCGAAACGCGAGTCAATTCGACGTTTGGAAATTTGTCGAGCGCCTCTGCTATTTTTATTATCAATTAAGATATTAAAACAAACGAAATTCGGAGCCGACAATTTTTTATAATAAAAAGAAATGTAGATGTTCAAAGGATTAGGGAATATTCTAAGATATGGATATAAATATAGAGCTGTGCTATTATCTGATTATCTGAAAGCGGAAAAATTTCTAGTTTCAAATAATCACGTATAAATAATAATGGAAGAGGTAATTATTTGGAACTATAAATTTATAGAGAATTAGAGATACAGGAATAATATACTGAATGTTCTATATATTTCTTAGAATGCACCATAATTCTTGGGAATTGTTATATGAATTATATGTATCGTAGATTATATAAATTATATCTATCTCGAATTATATTTATGTATACAATATAATATCTGTAAATCAAAAGCAGACGGAACCGCCGCTGATACTCAACTCATTTAAAAAAACGTTTCTTACAATTAGACATTATTAATTATTTTATTTTATTTAAATATCATTAGTTCTTTTATCATCAGAAATCTCCAATTTGTCTTCGGAGGCTTCAAATTTTCGAAAAAGTGCCTCGAAAGAGTTTCTAGTACGTCTGTAATGTAATAAACTATAATATAGAGTAAATATTAAATCAGTGTTTGCAGCCGAAGGCTTTACAATTCGAATTGCCGATGCAATCAAAATGTTTTTTAAAAAAGCTGTGAAAACGGGTTTGCGTGCAGCTATTACGGAATACAACGAATCAGTGTGAATTTTGCTGAAAAATGTTTTATATTTTTATATATATTTTTTTATATTTTTGGTCAATCATTTTATTTTTCAATCATTTTATTTTTCAATCGTTTTATTTTTCAATCATTTTACTTCACATTCCATGTCAAGATTAATTGAAAATAGTCTAATTTAAATTATTCGTAGCGAGTAATTATTTTTTTTAATTAAAGACAAATTTCGCGTGATTCGCATTATTCAAGAAAGTTGATATGAATTATAAATTTAATGTGATAAGATTGATTAAAAATGAGACGATTACGAGGTTGTTATGATTATTTAATTTTCTTTTAGTTTCGTGTCGTTGAGGAATCGAAATTATTAGTGACTCGTCGAGGGCTGCTATCGTGAACAGACAATAAGCAATGAAAACGCATCTCCCTTAATTGATGAAAGGAGAATCGATTCTTTGATTTTTTGGAGAAATATTTTTGTCAAAAACCGCAAAAAGTTTTCTGATGACTCAAAATCCATCGTTTACCGATTGCTTTTTATCTTTTTTCATGGCCTTTATGTTATTCAATTTTACAAAATATTTTCAATGCAGAAATCATGTATTACCATGCATATTAGAAAAGAAATTATTCAGAAAAGAAATTATTAAGAAAAGAAATTATTTAAAAGAGAAATCATCCAAAAGAGAAATTCTTCGCCAAATGAGATTAAAATAAGAAATATAGATACAATTCTCTCGCAATGAAAATCTTTTTTAATTAAGTTGAAACTGAGGTCATGGAAAAAAGATGAAACGACAAAATAAATAATAAAATTTGCATTAATTGAGAAGAAAAACCTGCATCTTGTCTGTGCTAGAGAATGCCAGGAGGAAAAGCGTGTGAATCTATAGTTTAACAGTGTATTACATTTTTAATCGAAATATCATATTAATCATATATTAATCGTATATCATTTTGTCAAATATATTTAACCAGCTGGTGCATGGGTCCGATTTAAAGCCTCTGTATTTAAATAAGTTAGAATACAAAAGGCTCGATTAATGGAAAAAATATATGTACTGTTACTTTTTAATAATGTTAATTCCTCATGTGTCTAGCTTCGAACTTGTCGACCACTGGCTTTTGAAAATATACCAAAATAAGGACTATTTGAAAAAATGTCGGTTCCGAATTTCTCCCCGATTATTGACCAAGAATGTTTTTCTAGAAAGCGAAAATTTGTAAGAGAAAGGAAAGGACGAGAATTTGATGAAAAAATAAAATATTTAAATCGAAAGCGACAACAGAGCAAAAAAAACTTGGCTTCGGTCTTATTAATAAGAAAACGTTGCTATTACTGTATTTCTGTAGTTGTACGTTTTATGTATCGAATTTATGTGAACATGTATGGAAAATATGCTCTATTAAATAAATAAACTTGACGTTAATTAAGTTTTTATCTTTAGAAGAATTTTTTAGATTTAAGGAGCCAAGTTCTAATCTAAAAATTCGATTTCTTCACTTTACTCAACAAATATTAAATTTGGAATTTTTTCCCTCTGTAGAATTCATTAATTTTTAACAAGAATTATGCGTACAGAGCGAGAAAATATCTAATTCAAATATTTTTTAAGTAAAATGAAAATATTCAATTTTGAAGTTAGATTTTGAATTCTTTGTTTTATGCAAAAAGTATGGAAATTAAATATTTTTTCGCTCTGTATGCAGTCTTATATTTGAAAAAAGATTAGCATTAGAGAGCGAAAAAATTTTTGTCTATAATTTTCGTTGTGTAAAATGGAGAATGGAACGCCCTTAATATTTAACTTTTGCAGTAATGGATCCA
This sequence comes from Synergus itoensis, assembly GCA_904066005.1. NCBI lineage: Eukaryota > Metazoa > Arthropoda > Insecta > Hymenoptera > Cynipidae > Synergus > Synergus itoensis. Next base: position 151,620 of record CAJFCP010000036.1, on the reverse strand, counting down.
GATTCCATTTTATAAAAATCGTCGGAGGATAATTCGTCATTGTCTCCGGATGCTAATTTCTTTATTGATTCCAGCATGTGTAATGTGTCTTTCATCGTGCGTTGAAGTGCATCTGTAAAAAATTGTAAACTTTAAAATCTTTGGAGTTTGGCAAATTATTTCATGAAAAACTTATAATATATTCAGAAATGTTATTATACCAATTCCAGGGTGTTCAATATTTGGATCTGCCTCATTATTAAGACAATCTCCTATGTTTGATAAAGAATCTTTATCTATAACAAAAAAAAAGTCATTTCATTTTGATCCCTTAATTATTTTGAAGGAATTACATTTTAAAGTCTTGAATTCTAACTAAAAAGAAAATATTTTACCGTAATCCAACTCCTTCGAAGCCAAGATTTTATTCTTCTCTACAATGAAATTTATGTCCTTTACTCGATGATTAGTCCTTTCCAGGAGAGATTTATTCATTTCGACCCTTCTTACTAATGAAGCGAGTTGCAGCTTTTAAATAAAAAAATTTGTGGACAAATAAATGTTTAATATATAAAAATTAATCATAATATATAGGTTTCTGGTGTTTTTTTAAGTTTTCTTCTTTATCTATTAAAATTGAAAAACTAAACTCTAAACTAAAAATAATAAACTCACATCAATAACGGTAGGTTTTGTTCGGCCCAAAGGAGTTGAATTTTCAGTATCTACATCGTCCAAAATGTGACTCAAAAATTTGAAAGGCTCTGCAGGATTTTTATTGATACGATGCAAAGAATTGTGTAAATCCTCAGAACTCAAATCATCAACATTGTAGACAGAATCGTTAGGAATTTTCAAATCTCTAATCGAGTCGACGCTTCCTTCAGAATTTATTATTTTATTTAATATACAACTAATAAATTTGTTTTCTCTTTTTTACCTCTTTTTGTTATTTTTCCATGGCCGCAACTTTTTACCAGTTTGTCATTTTCGATGTTTTGATCCATACTTTCCAACTTGTTTGTTGATCTTTTACCAGGGAGTGCAGAAAAATTTGATTTCTTATCTTTAGAGGATTTTTTCTCAACCCCTGCATTTTTTTCCTTTGAACTGAATTATTTTGTAAAATTATTATTATTATTATTATTATTATTATTATTATATTATTATTCTTATTATTATTATTACTATTATTAATATTATTATTATTATTACTTACCACTTGTTCATATGAAATTATTCAAATTTCTACAATTTCTGTCGAAATGAAATAATAGATACGGAAGTAAATAAACATGGTTGCTATAGCGATAATGTTTGATCGAATGGGAAAAATATTTTCTATTTAAAAAGAATACAATGTCATTAAATGATGGTATTTTTTAACAGAAAAAATGGTTGTATAATTTACTCTATTTTTAAATATTATATCTATTTTATTTTTTGAGATTTGAATCTTAAAATTTATTGAATGATCATCACCCAGTGGGCACATTTATATCAGAAACTAGGAAGTTTATTATTCATTGTTAAAATACAATAATATATAAATTTTAATAAATATTTATTAATATTTTATATTAGTATTTTAATAAATATTTAATACCGAGAGGTTTTATATTTCCAATGCAAGTTTGATTGTTGTGTTGTTTTTATTTCATTTTTTTTATGTCAGTTGTAAAGTTATTGTTGCTTTTATTTATAAATATGTATTTCTCTAGGTACTTCCAAAAGTAACTTTTTCTCCAATTTAAAAACTTTTTAACTCGATATCTTTATTATAAAAAAAGTTGACATCTGAATCCGGTACGTCACCTGTAATATAAATAAAATTCTTTAATTATTTTAATAAATTTTAATCTGAAAATTCATTGTTTTTCTTATTATTATTTACTATGGCTGTGACTCACTATTTTCGGGTCAAGAAGTTTTCCCAAAGAAATTTTAAGAAAGGGTCAGTGAGGGTCAATGAGAGGCGGTCGGTCGCCATCAGAGAGGACTGTTAAGACTTGATTTTCGACCAAAAATGTGGGCGGATATAGATATAGGGTCGGCGCACCTATTTTGTTCACCGTAAGACCTGTTGTGGTCACCATCAATTTTCGTAATTTATTACGGTTCCATTGGCTCTATTGATTTTTGACAAACGCAGTTTGATGGCTCGCCAAAGAACTGCCTTCATCAATATGCAGTAAAGCCAACGGAGCCGTAGTAAATTAAAATTGTGATAGTGGCCACAGTAGGAGCAGTGGCCAAAACCGGTGCACCGACCCTACAATAGAATTAAAGGATATAGTATAACGTTGACAAAGTTTAAGGAGTCAGTTAAGAAGATTAAATTTTAGAAGGCTGCCAAAAGTCGCAGAACGTTAATTTTAACAATAAGCTGCTGGGACAGCAATAAAGATTTAAATCAGGTAGATTAGATTCCATGATGCTGAAATCACAATTGGGAATTTCCACACAGGGTGGCCACAGGATTCAATTTTTTCATTTCCCTGACTTTCGCTGAAATCTTTTGAAATTTCTTGAAGTATGTATCTTTAAATTTCTTAAAATTTAACTATAATTTTTAAAATCCTATAAAATGTCATAAATTCTTTAAAATCTATTAAAATTCCACGAAATAGTTTACAATTTCACAAAATCTCTTACGAATCATAAAAATCTTGTGAAATCCTTTAAAATACAATAAGAAACTTTGAAATTCCCTAAAATACATTAAAATCTCTAAATAAAAATTCTTGAAAACAAAAACCTTACAAAATCCTTTAAAAATAAAAAAATAATTTTTGAAATTTTTTTTTAATTTCACGAGGAATATTTAATATTTTTAAAATCATTTTAAAAATGTCAAAATTTCTTTAAATTTTACAAGCTTCTTAAAATTCTTTATACATAATTCCACGAAAAACTTTAAAATCTCTTAAAATATGTAAAGATCTCTTAAAATTCTTGAAAACATCTTGAAATTCCATAAAATTCTACAAAATCTTTTATAAATCATAAAAATATTGTGAAATCCTTTAAAATTTCAATCAAATCCCTTAAAATCACTGTTAAAAAATCAAAATTTCTTAAAATTCTTTGAATTCCCTAAACTTTCTTAAAAATCTCTTAAAATTTCGGGTAGTCTGTTAAAATTCCACTAAATTTTTTTAATATTACAAAAATCTTTTAAAATCATTAGAAACGCAAAGAATCTCAAAGAATGCCTGGAAATTCTTTATAATCCTTCGAAATCTTTGGAAAGTTTCTAAAATCTGTTAAATAAACTATAAAATTATACACAATACGACAAAAATAACATAATTAGGATAAATGTCAATTTCTATTTTCCCTGATAACTACTCGCGTTTCCCTGACATTTCCCTGACTTCCCTAGCATGTGGCCACGCTGGAATTTCCACATCTCGGTAACAGTTTTATTACCAGATTAGTGTCATGTTTCCACTAAATTTATGGTTTTGTGTTCATTAAGTGAAACATTTACTAGACAGTAATAAACACTGAAAAATATTTGACACTTTCCCCATTTAAGCAACAGTTTTATTACAAGATTTATTGCATTTTCCAATATTGTCTATCTTTGACATTTTTACAATGTTTAACTATACTTTAAAATATATAGTAATATACTAAGAAATATTTAAAATTAAAATTTATAATAAATACACTTGACTCTCCCAATTGTAACCATATGCTAAAAAATATTATTTTTACTGTTTATTATAAATAATGGAATTTAAAAAATATTAAAAATTTAAAAGCCATGAAAAATTGTATTGTGAGAAATTTTTTCAATCTGAATGTCAAAAATATAAGAAGGAAAAATTATAAATGTAGCTTACATCTCGCCCAATTTTATACGCAATAAATTTTCTTTCAAAGTATCACAAGTTCCTGCAACAGCGGTTTGGTTATTCTTTCGACTCCAATCACGAATGAGCATCACATACTGTAAAAACTCATCAACACACGGGGAATCTTCAGTTGGTTCCTCTGCAAGATGCGGAATTTCGGAATTCATCTGCAGGAAATCATTTAAATTCATCTCATCATCATTAACATGATCAGAAGTTTGTAATTCTTCGTCAGAATCGTCGTTAGAAATATCTTCATCTGAGTTTTCGGCCAGTTTAGCTATTTTTTCTGAGCTGTAACTTTTCCAGGGTGGTTCACGGCCATCTTTCTCAACCCAATTTTCGATTTCATTCAAAGTCATCAGGTCACAACCAGGAATGAGGTTCATCAATTGAGGAATCCTTGTGAGGGATGATTCTGATGATTCTTCTACTGCGCCATCAGCAAGATAAAGCTGTAGCAGATGTCTCCACGCATTTTTTAAAGTATCGAGCGATACATCGCTCCATGCATTTGCTAATAAATAACAACAATCCCCGAGAGTCCATTTTTCCACAAAATTCGCCACGCTTTCTTCGTCATAAAAATCTTGAGCCACCAGTTCAAACAAAAAAGAGCTTTTGTATCTTCGTTTCAACGACGAGATAACGCCTTGGTCCATTGGCTGAATAAGCGATGACACATGTGGTGACAAGTAATAAATAAAACATTGAGGATCGATAGCATTCAGTTGTTCTTGAGAAAGGTGAACAGGTGCACTATCCAAAATCAGTAGAAATCTGAAAAAAATTAATAATGTTGTCATCGTTTATATACTCAAGTGTAGCAGGTTAAAAGAATAAAATAATGAATGTTTACCTAGCGTCTGAATGAGGATTCCTTTCTTTCACGCTAGGCAGAAAAACATTTGTATACCAATCGACAAAGACTTTTCGATCCATCAAACTTTCTTTCTGCGACATGTAAATGACTGGAATGGATATGTTTCGCAAGCTTTGAGGATAAAGTGATTTTCCGATAATTGTTAACGGAATCTTGTGCGAACCAGTAGCATTGGAGCAGACTTGTATAGTTATGCGATCTTTTGGAACTTTTTGCCCTGGAACTTCTGTTTTTTGACGACGTACAACGGTTTTATTTGGCATTTCCTTCCAAAATAATGTCGATTCGTCAGCATTATAAATGTTGTCAAGTTCATATCCATTTTTCGCAATAAAATCCTGCAATGCTGTACGAAACGTTTTTGTATCGTCATCAGCAGCTGAAGGTTTTTCTCCTTTTACATTGAAACGTATACCATGGCGTTTTTTGAACCTTTCAAGCCAGCCTTCACTTGCTGAGAAATTTGTCTCACCATGGAAACGCTTATGAAAATCCTTGGCTATTGCTCGAAGTGCAGGTCCAGATACATGCTCGCCAAGTGCCCTTTTTTGAGTTAGCCATATATAAACAGACTTTTCAAAAACGCTTTCATTAACTTGGGAATACTTTTTGCTCTCCTTATTCGTGTTGTATTTTCCAATAATTTCCTTTCGCTTCAATATTTTATCTTTTTTGATCAGAGTGTGCGTGATAGTTGAGCGATGCACCTGGTATTTTTCTGCAAGATCCTTATTTCTCATTCCATTTTGAGCATCCTCTATCACTTGAAATCTTTCAGCTAATGTTAGTCTCCTACGACCGCGTTTCTCCTAGAATTAAACAAGGATTTCAATTTAAATTACCAATTGAATTT